>JASXSY010003059.1:0-66305 GCA_034509805.1 Sipha maydis | reverse complement strand
CTGCGAATCGGAAACCAATGGTAGCGTAGTTGATTATTATTCGTAGACGCGCAGAATACAAATCACTTTTCCCAAACATTGCCGGAAAGAATCAAAAATGCTATGTGTTGGCTAACAATACGCTTTCAGATTACAATTATAATATTCGATAATCAAAATTACAAACATCGACTGTCTACGCGTGATTACTCATTTGATTATAATGAATAATTTAATATATGTTTAAGTAATGATTAATAATAATATCACTACCATGAATAATAGTTCGTAAAAAATAATAATAATAATTGATAAAACATTTTGATACCAGCCATTGATAAACATACCGAAAATTCTGCAAATTAGCTGTTCGGACAGATAATTAAAATTTAAGTTACGATTTATAAATTACAACCATCTTATCAACGATAATGCATATAAAGGACTATTTTTCTGGGCTATGCAATTGCAATTCCATATATTTATTGCATGTAGTATTTATTCTATTTTAATTAAGTGCTACTACCAACAGTTAATTTAGTAGTGGCGGTGTGTTAGTAGTTTCTTAATACTTAATACTTAATAGTGGCAGTGCGTTTGATATTCCATTTTTAAGAAAAACAAAATATACAATAAAAAAATAGGTTTAAGTGAAATGATAAAAAATGAAGGACCCAATTTCATTAATTATTAGTGAAAAACGTGATGACAACAAATCATTCATGAATAATGAAGAATATGATCGTCATATGAAAGACGTAAAACTATCCGAAATTAAATAAAATGCAAAAGAAATCATAGAAACATTTTTGAGTACGATGTTATTTTAGTCGACGATAAAAAGCGCCTTATTAAAACGATAATCCATGATAATGACGGTATACGTTATCTATTACGTTAAAAATAATGAAATTGTATATATAAATGAATACTCGAAATTCTTTACACACATAACGATCGGTCATGGTGGGCACAACCGTATGATAGCTGAAATCAAAGTATCGTAATATTACAAAACAATAATGGTTTTTTTGTCCATGTACCGATTGTTATAAAAAAATCATTTAACCCAAAATTAAATCATGTATCTAAACCAATTTGGCATTCAACATGCCTATAACTCTCGTCAGAAGCGGACTGGCCAGGGGTGTTGGAGAAATTTATCTCCAGGGCCAGTGACAACTATTAGATTATTTATTCAGAAGCGTTGGAATAATAATATGAATCAAATTCTTTTATGTCTAACTGTTCGGTACATTTTAATATTATACTAAAAATACGTAAGTACCGAAAATCATGTTTATTTATTCAGTATTATTGTGATAGGTGATAATTAGAAATACGAGTAATTATAGAGTATTATATAACGTTGTCCAAGACCAGATTAAGTTTACCTAAATTTAATACGCAGATAACAAATTGTTGATTCAGTTTTCAAGAATTGTATAAACCAATGTTACTTTATAATTTATATGTTATTATAAAACGGGCTTGATCAAATCTCCGTGAGCCATTCGTTTGCCAGGACCGCCTTTGACTCTCGTGTACATATATATATAATTGATATGCGCTCTCAATGAATAAAAAATTATAGATTTATTTTGAATTATCAGATTACGTTATGAAATTTGTTCTACATACACCGTTAAAGCAGTAGCTTCATGTGCTTTGAAAGTGGGAGGGCGATATAAAATTACTTATTTATGGAAAGTATCGAACACAAATAATATAAATAATAGTTATTTAATTAAACCCATTTAATAAATATAAATTATTATATATGTATATATATATATATATATATATATTAAATTGTCAACACTTTTTTATAGAAAAATTAAAATACAGACTGAAAATTACAAAATTATAAAAAAAAAAACAAATTTATAAAACTGTATCCTAAATAAAATCTAAACGTCCATCTTTTGTTTTGCTAAACATATCAATCACTTTTCTACTGAAATTAGCGTCATTTAAATCATTTAATTTTCAACATTTATCATTGTTAGAGCGTTTAACCTTTCTTCTCCCATTGTACTTCGTAAACAAGTAAACAAATACCTCATTGAAAATTAATAATAATTGATTAGAATTACGAACGCATAAAGTAAATAATAAAACATACACAAGTTCGGAATCCGTGTATATCGGGCAACTCCGGCGGAGTTATTAATAATTTATTATTATTTATTGTGTTTCCCCTTCTTAGTTTTGTATTCCGATCATGATTATGACGAGCGACTTTTAACATAGCCCAAGCATCGCATGCGCTGCTCGCGGGACCCGCAAATTGTTATTGGTTATCGATTCTCAGAAGCTACAGCGTTGAATGATTTTTTCTTAAACTCTCATTATCTGATGTTTTCATATTTATTAATGTAAATATAGGAAAACACAATTTTTATTTTTGACAAAATTATACTACAATATAAATTTGAAATTTGATATTAAACTTATAAATTAGTAATAAATGATAATTTTAGAAAGGGAGATCACCCCAACACCGCTATCCTCTACGAGCCGCCACTGCGTTAAAGACTAAACGCTCAGAAGAAATAGCATATAACTTGACGGAAGTTTATATAACTTTAAAAGCACCAGCAATTCTACACTCCGATAATGGGAGAATTTGTAAACATTATAAACATTAATTACTGAATTACATATTATGTGAGGAGGTGTTAAAATAGTGCACGGAACATCAAGACATAGTCAAAATCACAGGGGGAACCGGTGTCCTAGTTTGCGCACAAAACAATCACTCGTTCGAGAACAGTTGTACCGTTGGTTTTACCTATAATAGACTTATCAGAGGTGGATTTATCTTTTTTACGGCTATAAGCATCAACAATTTGCCGCCCCTATAATAGGTGAACAAGTTACAATACCCCTCCAAAATACCTACTCTAAAAATCAAATATATAGACAAAAGTATTGGATATTCATTTTCCAATTTATGTTTTTTAATAAAATACTACAAAATTTTTCCTCCCCCAAATGTTGCCGCTCTAGGCAGCTGCCTACAGTACCTAATGGGAATTCCGCCTCCGACTATTATAAAATCAATGGTTGTACCTACCTTAACACAATGTCATGATTTGCGCACATTTACCTTTACCAACTTAAGTAGTTCATGAATTACCTGCAAACAATGGTGAATTTATGATATAATACATGCAAGTTGTACCTACTTGATCTAGTTATTTCATAGAATATCTAGTTGCTCTACACAATTTTTGTTAAATAATTTAACATTTTCATTTTGATACGTACCTGCGTATATTATTTATTTTTCAATGCCGTTTATTTTTACAAAATCGTAATTTATAGATTAATTACAGAATAACTCGTGGGACTGTAAAACCATTATTACCTACACAATAAACTTTAGTAATTTGACTGACAATCTTAATAATAGTACATATACAACGATAATCTTTTAAGAACACGATAAACGTACCTGCATAAAATTGCTGTCGCCGACCATAAATATATCAGTCTTATCTAATTTATTATTACGCTCGACAATAAAATAGCAATATTGTTCATATTTTGTACAATTTGATACACATAACGAAGTGAAACACGAGAATGTATGAAATATCCAGTTACACATACAATCTGTACACATGTCACATATTTACAATGTACATTCACATACAATACTTTTTAATTTCCTTAATTATTTTCTGTAATAACAACTAGCCATTAATTGTAATTATTTAACTTATTTATAATTTATTAACTTGAGTGTTCATAATAACACTGAATAACCATTAGAATATTGGTCTTGCGCTGTATATACCATCTCCAGTGGCGTAACTAGAAAAATATTTTGGAGGGGGATTACACATTTTCAATTTTCTCTCCTAAGGACATACAAATTAATACAGATGCTATTTTAAATATGTTTGCGTCAAAAAAGGAAAGGCGTTTAGATTTTAAATTGTGACAATTTGCATTAATATATTGAATGCATAATACATTAAATACTATGTGTATATATACGTTTTAAATTATTTCCTATTTTCCAATAGAGTTAAGTATTTTTAAGCCCCCCCCCCCCCCGAAAACCAATCCTGGATACGGCACCGGTGTTAATCATTTATTTTTGGACGTAATATTGAATATATGTCTATACGCAGTCTGTGACATAACACTACTAAGACACTTATCGATAAAATCAACTTTTTACAACGAAATAATCTATATAATTTATATAGATTATATTCTATGACTGATAATTTTAAAATACATGTATAAATTGATACATACATTTTGTACATGTACATATTATTTCCAAGATATACAGGTGCATGACCAAAATATCGTTTCCATGTTACATTAAACAAGTTCCATATTATTCAGGGAACGATGTATTAAAAATACATTAGATTTGCTGGGACCGTATCATTTTTCCATAAAAGTCAGGTTTCCACGTTATTCAGGTTCCATAATACACAGGTTTTACTGTACCAAATTTATACAACTCACCGGATAAATATCCAATACTAGGTGATACTCATAATAAACAGTTTTATTTATCAGGTAATACGTCCATCACTCATCACATCTTTAAACACAAGTTAATCGACGAGAACATTTCATAGTAAAAATAATTTATTCTATCCAAATCATTCAGTATATGATACAAATAAATGATACACTAATGCAGCGGTTCCCAACCTGTGTACCGAGGTACCCTTAGGGCACGATGAACTCATTTAAGGGGCACCACGGCTCATCGAAGAATGAAAAAAATTATTAAATTATATTTTAAAAATTTATTGTAGTTAAAAAGACAAAAAATTGTTATACGTACAAATTTAATTTGTAGGTAAATTGGTATATTTATATTGATATATCAATATAAATATAATATAAATAATATTAAATATAGTATTAATATTCATGCGAGGCCTGAATACCTGAAATCGGCCTATACGGCTACTAAAACCAAAAACCGCAACCGCCTTAATGTAGAACCTGACCTCCGTATCCAGTTGTCTCAAATTGAATCAGATATGGCAAACTTTCCAAAAATAAGCAGCCTCAATTATCACATTAATAATTAATAATTATTATTAGTTTTTCACTATTAAATCAGTATTTTTTTCTTTTTACTTTAAACTATAAAATCATAATTTGTTAATAATATTATTTAAATCACTTATGAATGAAAACTTGTGTTTATTTTTATCACGTTCCTCGTAATACTCATAGAAGAGCACCTAACAAAATTTGTACAAGCAAAAGGGCACCGCCGGTTAAAAAGGTTGGGAACCGCTGCACTATTGACTATAACCAATTGATTATTAACCCATTACCTAAAAATTGTGAACTATCTATTTTTAACTTGTTTACATATTTGTATAAATATGAGCATGAAAAAATGTCATATAATCCACATTTCATACATATAATGGTAGTATTAAATTTGTATGTATTTATTTTTGATTCTTCTACCAATATTTGATTATAAATATATGATTAAATTAAATATTATAATTAAAACTGAATATTATAAAATAAAATAATTAGCCCCCCCCCCCTAAGTCTATAAAAATGTCTTCAGTAAAAAAAGTTAAATCTAGTGATTATTCAAGGATTTATTTACAAAAGTCACTCAAATAAAATAATATTATAATTTTATTTACCCTATATAAAATAATTTAAAATTCGTTTTATTCACCACACAAGGCTAAAAACAGTACATTATAATATAAATTACGATTACACAATAATTGATGATTAATTTGTTTTGATTAATCCTCTACGTCAATGGGAAGAGAAGTATCATGGCACCATATTTTTATTTCTGCCATAATATACATATATAAAAAAAATTATTAAAAATCAATTTGTTAACATATAACCAATAAAACATTAAAGATAAGTACAAATTATAAAAATATAAATCAAAGAAAACCATCTCCTTATAAATGTATACATATATAAATACACAAATTATTTTTAAACAATTTAATTAAATTAAAAAAATAAGTTTGATGTACAGGAATGATTACACTAAGAAACGAATAAAAATATTAAAAAGGCCAAAAAAAATAATAATTATTAACACGTAGGAACCCAAACAGTCTTTTTTTAGATTATTTAAAAAAAATTTCACTTCATAATATTATTTAAACAATAATGCACAAAGAGGATGGTGTTTATTGACAGTAAATACAATTATTATTAGACTAGTTTATTTGTTAATTATCTATACAATGTATAAAATGTATTTGGGCAGACATTTGGCTATTAATCAATAACTAAGTTTTATACTAATAGAATATTTTTTTTACAGTTAAACCTAATAATAATATTGACTTTAAATTAAAATTTCACCTATACAAAAATTTTATATAAAAAAAATTAATAATGAACAATAAATTCTAATATTTACTATAAATCAGCCATATGTACAGTGTTTTCTTTTTGATCTTGTTGATTTTCAATCACAGTATTGTGATTTAAACCTCCAACACCCGGGCAATGTTGTTCAAATGGTTGCGAACCAACAAAACAGCAATCTTCTTCAACACCAACACCATTCCTACCATGATTTGTTGAATGATATCTTTTCGGTCTACCCACATCCCATGTAACTGTAGTTGGAGCAATTTGTTGCTGCTGTTGAAGTCTTTTCCTTTTTGCAGTAGTTCTAGTAGTTTTACCCACTACTGTCATTGATGATGGCAGTGACTCTAAACAAGATGATAAATTATAAGCAACAGTCGATTTTTTAGTTTTATTTCGACTAGATGTAGTAGAACTATTGCTGGAAGACGGTAATAATTTCATTCGATTATTACGAGTTGAAATTACACATTTTAGTTTACCCGTACTTGTTTGAGGCAGGATAACATTCTCTTTTTGTTGTTCGGGCGACAAAGACGTTTGATTTTGATGATGACGCTGTAATTTCCATCGTTGACGTCGACCCACACTTCCTCTAGGCCTTCCACAACTTCGTTTTACAACTGTATTGGGCTCAACAGTAGACTCAGGTACTGGTGCTGTTGTTTTGTTTTCTAAAAGCAAACGCTTTCGTCGTTGTTTCTTTACAGTCAATTTTTTTTCTTTTAATTCTGTGCTAGTATTACTAGTATTACTACTAGCTGTTGAACCATTACTACTCACACTAGTTTTACGACGTCGGTATGTGGTAGTCTTATTTTTTTTAAGTGGACCCGGGCGTCGACCTCGGCGTCGTTTAGGTAAGGCTGTTATATCCTTTACCTTTTCTTTAGCTGCCAGTTGCAGTTGTTCTAATTTTATTCGTTGCCGTCTAAGTCTCTGTGCTCGTGCTGCTGCTGCTCTTCGACGTTTCAACATTTCTTCATTTCTTTCAACATCACTATCAACATTTAATGTGTCTATGGCTGTGGCTATTGATGAAGAAGCTATAACTTTCCGACGCTTTTCTTTTGGCCAACCAGTCATGTTTGGCCGTTTTTTCTTACGTTTATTTGTAACTGATATAACGTCTGTTCCAAAATCGGAAAATACAGTATCACCATAACAATTATTTGTTAAACGTTCAGCTAAAGCCAATTCACGTTGTTGATGGTACATTTGCAAAGTTTCATCTGTTAAATTAGTACAAAGAAACCTTTTATCTGTAGTTTGTTCATACATAATTTGTAAACACATATTGTCAGGTTCGCGATCATTTTCAACTCCTATAGAAGACCAAATTTCGTCTTGACTTCTTTCTAGTGGTAAAATTGGAAAATCCTGTTCAATTTCATTATGCATTAGTAAATTTTCCTCAACTAAATTACGGCGATTCTGTTCAGCTATATCTTGTACTCTGTGCAATTGTTGACATACAAACACAGCACGTAATCTCTCGTCCCGTGCTCGTCTTCTAACTACATCTACATGTTTAGTACGTAGTTTCACTGTTTCTTGATCAACTACAGAATCATTAATAGGATTATTTTGTGGAGGAGGTTGTTGAGCGCATAATTTAGGAGGTGGTGGAGTAATTGAACGACGACGACGACGACGACGTTTTATGATATCATGTTGATGATCTAATTGACGACGATGTCTATAATGACGGAATCCAGACTTATATTCAGACTTTGGTATAGCCATTTTCAAAATACATGGCCCATCCATATCTATAGAATTTTTATTAGACTCTATATCTAAGTCTATTGATTGACCAGTTTGTTGGGCTACAAGTTTGTCATTACTACTTATTCTTTTTCCAGACAAAATCGCTGCCAGTGTGGATGCATGTTGTCGAGGTGATTTCCGGGGACTATTTGATTTAAGCACAGACTGAAGAAGTTTATTTTTTTTCCCCGGAGGTCTACCTGGTCGTTTTACAATAACAGGTGGTGATGATGGATACTTCAAAGTACTTGACACTTCAATAGAAGGTTGAATACATTTGCTAGTAGTTCCACGTTTTTGTACAACTGATATTTGATGTTTATTAAGTGATGATATACTTTTCAGTGGTGGTGGTAGAGAATTGTTGATTTTAGCAGTAGTTCCTTCACTACATAATAATCGAATTTTACGTAACGAATCTTTAGATGCTTTTTTTTGAACATGACCTGTAAGTGATGCTGCTGAATACTCCCAATTCGTTGGCCAATATGTGCGACCATAGAAAAAAGAGTATGATGTCCTCTTATCAGTAAATTGTTGATATCGTTCACCATTATTACAGCCTGCTAAAAAACCATATTGAATATCAACCTTTGAATTGGTTGATAATGATGACTTCCTTGTTGAATTATCTTCAATCACTAATGAATCACTGTGATTGTTGGAGACTAATAAACGTTTTTTACATACCACACCTGTGACATTAGATTGTTTTCTTTTACGAGCATTACATTTATTTTTACATGTATCATCTAGAATAGTACAATCTTCATTTTTATTAATATCTGGTAACAAAATTGAATGTTTGTCTGATTCTGAACTCTTTGAATCAATATTTTTATCATTATTTTCTTGATCATGATTGTAATCATGATTACCATTACATTGATTTATTTTAATTTTCTGTGGTTGCAAAAGTTCCAAGTTACCTGATTCAACTTTTTTACTAGTGGTTTGTAATAGTAATTTTCTATTAGCTGTATGGTTGAGTGTCTTTTGCCGTGGTGGTCGACCACGAGGTCTAGGGCCAGGAACGGTTGAATTAGAACTAACAGATTGCACTGAAGTTGAGGCAGAAATAGTTGATTGATGCAATGCAGTAGGTATAGAAGTAGATGATATTGTTCTTGTACGCAAGCTAAGTCCTAAAGAATCATTTTGAATCTTGTCAAAATTTGTCTGTTTATCAAGCTCTTCTGTTGTCATAATATGTTCCTGGGTATTCAATGAAACTTCTTTAATTTTTTTGTCTGCCACCTATTCAAAAAAAAAAAAAATTACATATCCACAAGTATTAACTAGCTATTATATGTTTATAATATAAACAGTATCTACAAAATATAACCTTTAATTATAACATTAAATTGAGATCTTGTAAATAATATTATTAAAGAATGTGAAAACCATTATAGAAATATAAAAAATAGTTGCCTCTTTTTCAAAATTTCAACAGTTTTTAATTAATTTTAACATTAATGTATCAATTATTATTTTAATAAATGGTACTTATTGGTAATCGCGACTACCATAAATGTTCGGTAATAAATAAATAATTCTAAAAAAAAAAAAAAAAAAACCTACTATAAAAACTAGGAATTAATAATTGTATAAATCAACAATTTACTCGAGAAGGAAAATGCTTAAACATGTAATTTACAATGCTTATAAATGAATTTTTATGCTTTAGATGTCACATAAATGCAATCAAATAACTGTCTAATTGTGTACTCTATATTTCTTGTTGCGCCATTTAGAAAATTCACATAACTTTTTCATATTCTGTATGTGAGCACCAGTTTGAGGATCGAAAAAATTGTAAGTTAAGTTAAATATGAAAAAGTATGACAAGAGGCGGATTTTCTATTAGGCATTGTAGGCAGCTACCTAGGGCGGCAAATTTTGTTAATGTTTTATTAAAAAACATCAAATGTATCAAAAATTGGAAAATTAATTAAATTAAAATGAATGTCCACTACCTTTGTCTATATATTTGATTTTTAGAGTAGGTAATTTGGAGGATATTGTAACTTGTTCACCTATTATAGGGGTGGCAAACTTTTTATGCCTATAGCCGTAAAAAAGATAAATCCACCTCTGAGTATGACACGAGAGTAGTGTTAGCAAGTGCATTGACAAGTAAAACGTCATGTTACTCTTATTACTTATCTAAAAGAAATTCCTACACCAATACTAACAATAACTACCACTCAATGTTTCGTAGCTAAGTAGTTGCGATACCGATAAGTACCTAATACATTTATTGATCAATCACAATAACCTAACCTCGTACACAACATGAAAATGCATTAGTTGTTCCTAACAATCTTAACCAGTCATTAGTGGCATCCTCTAAAATCACACAAGAGGTGGAATCAATCTTTTTGACCGAACTATACAAAATAATAAATTTATATTTGGAATAAACAAACTTTTTTAATTAATATTTGTTTCAAGTCAGCACAATATGTTTATAATATTATAGAATTAAATTTTACAAAAATGTAATATATTCATTTCATTTTTATAGTTTTTATGAATCTAGATATATGGTTTTTAAAACAAGTTATGGTATATAATACTTATCTACATAATATGTATTATATTTGACTATGATTATAACCAAATAGCATATAAATAACATGTTATTATTCAAATGCATGGTGACATTGGTCAGTTAATAAATTCTTAATTAACAGTATTATTCTCCTTATACACATAAAAATTTGAACAAAACAAAAATAAACCACTTTATATCGATAAAAGAAATATTAATGAAAAGTTTATAAGTGGTTCCAAACATAAATTTTTTAGAATATTAGAAAGTTGACAGTCGAAAAAAACCAAAGCCATTGATGTCAAGTTAAATTAAATAATGAAGTATTTTAATTATTTGTTCTAATAATTATAATAAAATAAGTTTATAGTTCATCAGGCTCAAAAAAAATTCCATTTTTAATTAAATAATAATTACCTCTAATACAGGAGAAACTGTTGATGGTGGAGATTTTGAAGATTTAGAAGTCATTAAAATATTAATATTAACAGAATCTGTTACATAATTGCCTTTATAATCATTTGGGCTATGAGTAGAAGTTGCAGAATTATTACTAGTAGTATGGCTGTTGCTGTTGCTAGCAACTGTCAAGTTGTTCCGTAACTTTGAATGGGCTGGACTATTCACCATGATATCTCTCATCACTTCATTGAAACAGTTATCAATAACTACAACTAATTCTTTATTAAAAAGATCATTTGGTTCGAGGTTAGAGCTATCGGAAAATTTTATACCGCCATAATTTTTCAAACGATTTTCTAGTTTTTGTTGCTTTGGTAATATTTCATGAGGTTGTTCGTCATTATTTTTATCGTCATGATGAATACCATTAAGATTATTTTTCAGTACTCTTAGTTTAGACTGTTGTTGATTTTCTAATGCTGAACCACTTTTATTTTCGACTAAGTCCCTCTCCAATGATTGTACATTACTCTCATCATTTTTTTTAAATGTTTGAGCATTTTTACTAGAAACAGAATATCGTATACAAAATAAATCAATAGCATTTGAAATTAAATAAAAACAAAATAAATTTAATACTTACCACTGCGGGTTGATAATTGCAGATGGGGGCTGATTTTGTCGGATTAACTGGCTTACGTCTTTGGGAGCCAGTCTATGCAATACAACGAGTGGTTCATATGGCATTTGAAATGATTGATGAGAACTTTCGGGTTAAACATGTAGGTATCTGCTTCTTGTCTGGGGAAAAAAATTTAAAAATTACACCAAAATCATTACATATGATAGGTATTAGAGGTTAACACCTAATAACATTAGTAATTTAAGCCCATGTGAATTATCACGAGAGGTTAATGAAACGAGTTGCCCGTAAGATTTCCGAGTGCGCAGAGACTTACAATAGATATGAGAATGCAGGTGATTCCGGGAACATGTTAACCACAAGCATAGAAATGTCTGTACTGAAAATTACACCCAGTTGTGTGTAAAAGATTACGAGTACCAAGATCAAGATTACCGTTGACGATGACTCGGAGGGGGATTAGGAAACATCATTGCAGTAAGCGCAGACTTAATGCCCGCATATAGTCATTCTTTTCGCAGACGTGTTATGCACGATCAGGATGACGCGGCGTTGCTACTGCCGAAGCGGCAGTCGTATCGGAAAGACAATAGCGGTATACGACGACATAGTCGATGGCTCGTCACGTAACTACCGCGACAGCAGAGGAAGCGGTAGTGGCGGTAACGACCATAATCGATACGCACCACAGAGGCGACCCTCCAAACGTCGTCGTAATCGTTTTTCGGAAACAGCTCCATGCTTGATGGACGGCAGCTGTTTCGCATAATTTTCATTCTCCGAAACCGATTTTTTACTCACCTATCACGTCGTCTTCGTCGTAACCGGTGCAGAACGTCAGTGGGTACTGCCGTGGAGTTGGACGTTTTCGAATGGCGAGCACGTAGAGAGACGATTACCAAAGCTGAATCTCCACGGACGACAAATACGTACGGTGTGTGTATGTGTGAATGCGTATGTGGACTGCGTATGTATGTGTGATACGTGTGTGAGTGTATGCGTAGTGCGTGTGAACGCGCGCGCCGCGGTAGGCAACCGACGCGGGGACGAGGCACGGCGACCGAGCGGAAACTGGAATAACGCGAGACAACGAAAACACGGACGGCGTCGAGGCGAATCTTCCGTCGGACGACGACGGCAAATGACAATGGTGGTATTAAGAACGATCGACAAAAGTCGGTTGACGATTCACGACGCACTCGATAATAACAATAATAATAGTAATAGTAATAGTAATAGTAATAGTAATAAATAATAATAATAACAAATAATACAATCGGTAATGATGGCAGGGAGTAACAACGAATGTGGCGGTGATAGTCGTCGTCGACGAACAGCGGCTATGACGGTGGCAGCGGTGGGGGAATGAAGTAATACCAAAACAACGGCAACGACCGTCGTCGACGAAACGTACGGGGCAGCGGCAGTGGCAACGTTGGTGGGGGACGATCGGCGGCGCACGCCAGTGTATACACCGAGGGCCGACTGACGGCGATGGCGTGCGTGTGCGTGCGTGCCGGCGCGTGGCCAACCGTGCGTGCGTGCGTGTGTGCGTGCGGCGTGCCCGAGTGTTTGCGTACCGGCGGCGGCGGGGGAGCGGTCGACTCTCTGGATTGTTGGCCGCCGTCGTTGCTGGCGCAACCGACTATCGCCGGGCGCGCGCACACGCAATTCACGGTGCGCGCACGCACCGGAACGCACACGACCGCGACTCAATCCATATACACGCCGCGCGGCGGTGGAACGTTTCTCTCGTCGGGGTACAGAACAGAAAAAAAAAAAACTTTTTCGACGTACGCAGTAAATACGTTTTTTCTTTACCTTTTTTTCGTCGAACTCCATCCGATGTGACCCGCACACACGTTTTCTAAGCCCGTCCATTATTCCCGACGTTTTTCCAAAAATTAAACCGATTTATTCGTCACGAGTGTGCTCCGTTCACATTAATCAAATATTGTAACCGACCTGATTTCATTGTTCTCTTTAATACGGAATAAGGTTTTAATTCGAAAAGTTACTCATTGCCAATAGAATGCTAACAACTACTATACCTACAAATGTATTTAATACGTACTCAAAAGTTAAAGTATTATGCATTGTTATAATAGTCTTATTTATATATATATATATATATATTTATGTATATTGTATAACTCCAAAAAGAGTACATAAATTCCTCATACCGGGAAAATAACAACACTATGTAGTGTATTGAATGAGCTACAATAAAGCGTAAGCAAGACTTTAATTATAAACGAAATATTAGTATTAAAATATTATTTTTATCGGATTTTTTTCCTGCAACAACAATCGGACAATTTTCCTACGTAACGTTCCAATGTACACCGCTACTGTGATGTCCGTATATGGCATATACACATGTATACGTTATATACGCGTACGCTATTATATGATTACGTGACGATATAACGATTTATTATGACGAACTGTGTGTGTGTGTGTGTGTGTGTGTGCAAGAGAGAGAGAGAGAGAGAGAAAGAGAGACGCAAAGTAGCGATTATAACGTTTGTCCAAGTGTATTATATAATATTAAATATGTCAGTAGACGATGTCGCTATGGTTTGAGGTCGGTTTTCTAACAAATAAAAGGCGCGTCAGACATATTATGTTGTCCTGTCTTCTTTCGAGTTGGGTTTTCGTAGAAAAACGTTCCTTTGCAAGGCATTGGCGTGTCTAATGTACATTACACGGAACAGAATTCCAGGAAATATAAGTTCGTTAGAGTACATAGGGATTCAGATTCGAGTGTTAATATTTATTAATTTTAATTTTTTTTCAGTTTTGAACTTATCTCTTCAATAATATGCCGTGCGCCAAAACGGTATTATAATAATTTTGATTAAGACAAATAAAGTTTTATAGTTTTATAATTTATTCAATACAATTTAATGTATAGCCTATAGTTACTTATTTATTATGTCATTAATGTTTTCTAATTGGTATTAGTTTTATTTATTGAAGTGATAAAAGGAAATTCGCACAATTAATACAATATGAAATTATGTAGGTACTTATGTTAAAAATATATAAACGCTTTAATTCAAACTTCAACATTTTATATAATTCAGAGTTGTTTAATTTTAATTTACATTAGAGTCAGTAAGACTCGACATTAAAACATATAGATAAATTATCGAAAAAAAGACTGTCCCTGCAGGAGATGCCAGAGTTCTCTATAAGGCATACGGTCTCGAGTACACATACAATATGTGAATAATATGTAAAATAAAATAAAATATTCCACGTAACGATTCGACGTATAAATGCACTAGTCCATAGATGAATCTACGGGGGATAAACTCATCCACTACAAATCGAGTAAAAGTAATTTTTGAAGAAGGACAAATCTGATCTTGATTTGCAGTTGCCTACTGAATTCAAAATATATAATAATAAATTACATCTTAGTAAGTGTGACCAAGGACTAGAATAATAATTAACCAATAGACTTGAGGCACAGTGTCAACCCTGTTTATTTATTTTTTAAATATTTTTAGTACATATCACAGTATTTTGAGACATTATAATATATTCAGATTTTTAGTTTAATATAAGTTTCTCTTGAGAATAGGCTCATAAAAATCAAGTTAAACTAAAATCAGGCCCGGTTCAAGTGTTTAAACAAACATAGGCGAAATTTAGTTTTTGCCGCCCCTTACGTGTAAATATTACATCAAATATTTTTTTTATACATAAAAATTGTCCCGGAAAAATGCCGCCCTAGGCGTGAGCCTATATCACCTACCCCTTGAGCCGGGCCTGACTAAAGTACAATTATTATTATTAATGCCCGCAGAAAGGTCATAAACTATAGTTTGTAAATTAATATACGATTAGATTTTGCGTTACAAATAAATAATAAAATAATTTAATTCTGTTTTGTTTGTAAAATGTTTAGTTTTATAAAACTTTATACAATACTACGTTTAAAATAGTTTGTAGTTTGTTATAATTTACACGACATAAAAAATGTTGATGAGCTTAAGTTCATTACTTCTATTGTTAGAGCTTTCGAAATTTGCATTTTTATGTTTTAAACCTTCTAATTATTTTATAAATTTGAACAACTAAATAAATATTAATATTAATTATGTTTTGAATAAAAAATCGTATTGATTTTTAGTAAATGGTTAAATGTATCTGATTTCAATATTTATTACTTAGGTATAATGAATGACAAATCATAATGACCTAAATAGCACAGTATTAGCAACCTTATAATTAATCCTATAACCTCAAGTCTCGAACTCAAAATATAAATAGGTATATTAAAAGTAATTAAACCCTTTTAGTACAGATTTATATTTAATACAATAATTTTCATGTATGAATATCACACGTGCTTCTTGTTCCCTAGACAAAATATTAAATACATAGGTACACATAATAAAAAATATAAATACGTTTTTTATAATATAATCAGTACATTGTACCAAATTAACGACTTTAACATAATACTTAATGATAGATGAATATCTAATAATTACAATCAAATAATCGTGTTCATAAATCAAGATACAATTATATAAATATGATTCGACTGATTGTCATTACAATTCTATGAATAAAATGTTGTTTTTAATGTTTCAGTCATTGGCTTATAAATTTGATTTTAATACTTTTATAACATTTTGCTTAATATGTTTAAGTATTACAATTTTACTTCAAATAAATTACTAATATTTTTTAGGAACAATATAAATATGCAAAATTTGTAAATTTTTTATAATGTAATAATGCTTTAAATATTAATTTATTATTTATTATGAGTTTTCAAGTTTATTGGTAACTGTCAATTAACAACCAAAAAACAAGATTATGAATTAATAATTTCTGAATAATAAAATTTGACATTTCTCTTAGACTGGATATTTTTTATTATATGCGATTTTTGAGTGCATATTTCACGGTTTTTCAATGCATAAAAATCACAGCTATATAAATAATGGTTGTGGAGAAAAGTTATTAATTTGGTTTCAACATTCTATTGAAATAAAATCATTGATGATGGGTGTAAACTATAGTGCTCAATAATTGTCTGCATTATTTTGTAAACATATTTTTTCGTCGTGTTTTATTATAAAATAACTTACATAACTGTGTACATTTCAATATACCTATAACGTACATTATTTTGCCGAATACAACGTTGGGAAAACGAACGGTCAGCGGTTATTTTCTTTTTTCTATTGTCAACTATTGTAATAACGTGCCTAGAAGCAGCGCTCGAGAAAATAATAATAATAATAATAATATTATAGTTCGCGGTAAAATGAAATGTTACTTGGTCGAGGCGATTATTTTAATTTTGATTCTCCTTTCCCTCTTTCTTCCTTCACAATCGTTAACAACCGTACGCGACTTTTGCGCGATCCCGCTGTCTCAACAAAATGCAACACTACACAGATGGCGCCACTAATACCTCGAATACATACACACGCATGTTACGTATATGAATGGCGTGTTGTACACGGCTATTGGTAAAGCCGCGTCCACACCAAGGAAATAATGTCACAGAAAAAGTTTCTAAGATGTTTTTAATAATTTTGTTTCCGATTTATCGCATACGTTGTCGCCGAAAAAATGTTGTTTTTCGACTAGTGGTGGTAAATATCAAAATATGTATTTAAACTTTGTCGGATACAATGTTTACGCGCCCAGATACGTTAAATTTTGTCTTTGAAAATGAAGATATTAATAATTAATGTTAACGATAATAATTATTATTTTCGCTTCTCGGAAACCATTATTATTATTGTTTTTTAATTAATTCGTAGTTTGATTTTGGTTTTTTCTATTCATTATGAACGCTGTTTAGTTTCTATGAACTTGTGCAGTAAAAGTTAATAGTTTCATCTTAACATACATTTTTTTTTGCCTTTAAACTTTATTCGAAACAAAAATCTTCTCTTTTTAACTTTTTTAACACACTAAACCACGCACGCAGTTGCAAAAATTTTACCATATTTTCATCCGACTAAGATTAAATTTACTTTATTTAATGTTCGTGGTTTGGACGTGCGCATTTTCCAATTTATTCGCCGACAAAATTTGTATCTGTATACGACAATGTTTCCTTGGTGTGGACGTGGCTTAATGTTTGTACAGAAATATCCCGCGGGAGACGTGGCGCGGCAAGGAGAATGAGAGGAGGAAGCAAAAAAAACCTACCGATAATTATATGCAGACGCGTTGCGCGTGTAATATTACTGGTATAATGTTATATTGCATCGATGCACACGTGAACGTCGCATCACTTACCGTTGCACGTCCGGGGATAGCCGACTGCAGACGGCCCGCGGACCGCACTCAACCCGTCAACCCTTTCTATCCGGTGTGCGGTTACACACGGCACGCACACCTTCGTACCAATACAATGTTATTGCTATACCATACATACGGCTATATTCATGTGGTTTCAACAATCGAGAAATTAGTTATCGAGATATGATAATAATCAAGATATTCACTCGATTAAAATAATCGAAATATTCATATTATTAACAGAATCGAGATATTATCTTAATTTAATAACTGAAATATTAAAACTATTGATTAAAAAGCCAATCAATAGTCGGCTTTTTTTTTTTATTTATAAAGTTTTCCTGACAAAATCATCTAAACTTACTTATAATGTACAACATTTTTAGCTATTTATAAAAACCGATATAAACATAATATGTAGTAAATATCTAGGTTAACAAATTAGCGATATGCATTAATTAATTTTAGATAGTGATTACTAGCTATAAACTATCTACAATAGTATTTTCGTTGGAGGTATCTAATTTAGGACGTTATGAGGACGACCACGTTTTAGTCTTCGATCGATGGGGCCGACATTTAACCCGAAATGTTGTGGACCGCTTGCTTTGCGTAGATGACCGAAAAAGTTTGTCGATAGATCCTTTATATAGTAATTAATTGTTGATAAATTGAAGTCTGTGTGCAGCGCATCGTTTCGAACAAACCAAGGAGCATTTGAAATCTCACGGAGGACTTTGGATTGTAGAACTTGGATTTTATTAATGTGGGTTGACATACATTGCCCCCAGACAGGGACAGCGTATAGTAATAGAAGACGAATGATTTGTTTGTATAGTAGTAATGAACACTTCCAGCTCAGTGATGTTTACCGATTAATGGATTAGTATAGTATTAGTGGGTATAACATTTTTAATCGTTGGTATCCTTGTTGTACTTTGGAGGATATATGTGGCTTCCAGGTAAGTTTTTTTGTCCAAAATAACTCCAAGATATTTTATGTTATGAGACTAAGGTATATTTTGTCCGTTGATTTTTAAGGAATTATAATTAGTGGGTCTACGAAGTGTGAAAATAACTGCTGTGCTTTTAGTCGGATTGAGAATGATTTTCCATTTTTGCGCCCATTTTTGTACTTCATCAAGATGAGTTTGGATGTTTACTGTTACATTTTCGATTTTATCAGAACTAAAATAAATGATACTATCGTCAGTTTATAGGGCTATTTCTGTGTTCGTCGATGTAGGAAAATCTGATATGTAAAGGTTAAAGAGTATTGGAGATATTTTTAAGCTTTGTGGTACACCTGCATTAATTTGTTCGACGTCCGAGTTTGTGCCATATATTTGAACGGTGAAACTACGAGAGGAGAGAAAAAATTTGATGATGTTGAAGATAACAGTCGGTGTGTTAAGACATTTTAATTTATAAAGCAGTCCGTCATGCCAGACCTTATCGAACGCTTTAGCTATGTCAAGGAAGGCCGCTCCAGTGTGTTCTTTTTTTTCGAACCCGTTACTTATGTGCTCTGTAATACGTAAAAGCTGTTGAGTTGTGGAGTGGCTTGATTTAAAACCAAATTGGCAATGAGGAATTGCGTCAGTAGCATTTAAATAACTAATAAGCCTGGTGTGGATAATTTTTTCGAACATTTTTGAAACAGACGATAATAAACTGATGGGCCTGTAACTGTTCGGGTCAGTATTATCTTTACCAGGTTTTTTATCATAACTATAGTGGCCAATTTCCAATTTGTGGGAAAATAGCTTAATTTTTACATGGCATTGAATAGCACTGTCATAAATATAACTGCTTTATTTGGTAGTTTTTTTAATATAGAGTTTGTATTTTGGTCATGAATTAAAAACTTTGCTAAAAAAAAAAATTGATAGTACCTACATTTTTTTTAATTTTAATAATGTTAATTACGAGTACATTACACCTAACATTATATAAAAATAAAACAAAATACATTTTAAAATAAAAAACACTTGTTTATTTTAGAAAGAAAGATAACCATTATTATTAAACCCATGTATTTAAATTTATTCCTATAAGTGATATCTTATATGTATTATACTTATCACAAATTATATAAATGGAGATGCAACCTATAGAACTGTATTATAAAATTTATTAATAATGTATGTATATAAACAATGCCATTTAATAAAATAATATTGTTTACTATGTTCAAATACTAAAAATTAAATATAAGAAACATAGATATCAAATAAATTAACTAAAAAAACTATGAAATGAGTGTTATAATATAAAAATATTTTAAGTCTATAATGATTATTGATTTATATGATCCTTGATGCGGAACAAGTAGATAATTATTAATTATTTTTGTGTTCTATGAGTTCAAGTGTGAAATCAAGTATTTGTGATTTATAGACTAATAGAATAAAATAATAATTGATTATGTTATTATTACTTTTTAAAGTTCTAAATAACTCGTATCTTATTGATAATAGTTAAATTATTTTCAAGTAACTAATATTTTATTATCAATTACTCTCATCATTCGATTATTTTCACATGATTGTTTCCCCATCACTACATACAAATATCTCTATTGGAACGATAAACGTCATCGTTCGATCGAGGCGTGCGAGATAATAATATTAATATTGCAGCCGCACGGCTGAAAATAATAAAATTCAACTGAAAATAAAAAATAAAATAACGCTCAAATAGAAGTCAATAGCGCGCACGAAAATAACGTAATATTACGTAATGCATTAATAAGGTAACCGATGTAGCGTAAACCGGAGTTCCGGTGCGCGAAACGTGCGTCCGACCGTCGGACTTCCCGGTAGATTTCGGAAAAATCGCTGAAATTTGTTGTACGATTTGCGAGTTCCACTCGAAATGATTGCTAACTCGGCATTTTAACAAACCGTAAGACATATAAATTGTCCCGGAAAAATGCCTCCCTAGGCGTGGGCTTATGTCGCCTACCCCTTGAGCCGGGCCTGCGAGCGGCCGTATAGAAATTAACTAAATGCGTAAATACGTTGGTTAGTAATACATGATGGTTACACGTTACATACATCGTGAAATGGAAAATATACTTATTTGTCATACACAAGTTATTTTTTTCTAATTTATTTTTATTTGATCGTTACGAAGAGCTTATCCAATTTAAATAATTTAAATGTACCTATACCTACAACAAAATCAATAATTATTCACCCGTTTACATAGGTATCTTATAAATGAATTGTGTACCACCTTCACATCAACACAAGGTTTATAGATTTTCATTATATAAGTAAGTATTAGTGAAGATTTGGCTTGCCCATTATTAAAATTTGAAATTTTTATCGTTATGATAAAAACTTTTTTATCAAATATCCAATATATGATACATGAGTAATTTTATTCTATGATATAACTAGAGACGTTGGCATACTGCCGATACCAATAAAGTATCGATACTTTTCTTTCGATACAAGTACTTTTTGATCGATTCCATGGTTTCGATACTTTACTCGTATCGATAAAAAAGTACTAGTATCGAATGAACAGTATCGAATCATTTATTTACCGCCATATCGCCATATCGATTTAAAAGTATTGAACATAAAATGTGAGCTCGCGGCCAAAATAAGAAAAAAATCTTAATTTACAAACGATGAATTATCTATATATCTGTCCAACCCCGTGTCTCCACTGAAGTCAAATCCTTTAAAACTTTGGGAAAACAGTTTTTCCCATGTTATATAAACAATCATGGATATCTTTCACTATAGTTGCAACATAGGTTCCACGAGAAAGACTGTTTTCAAAAACCGGACAAATTATGATAAAAACAAGAAACCGTCTAACAGGTTCTCGTTTAGAAAACATTTTACTTTTAGCAGATCTACCCAAAGATCAATGGTTTTAAGTTATAAATATTTTTTTAATAATACTATATAATTTGTATTTTGTATTGTTTATAAATATTTTTACTATTTTTCTTTTTCATACCTACTTTTATATCTATAATACGTATAAATATAATGTTTATAGTATATATAATTGTATACAATAAATGAAACTAAAGCATACAGTTAGGGACGTTGTAATACTACCGATACTAGTAAAATACCGATACTTTTCTTTCGATACGAGTACTTTATGTATCTATACCATGGTTTCGATACTTTACTCATATCGGTAAAAACGCACTAGTATCGAATAAATGGTATCGAATCATGTATTTACCGCCATATAGGGACGTTGTGATACTACCGATACTAGTAAAGTACCGATACTTTTCTTTCGATACTTACTCATATCGATCCTTTTGTTTCGATATTTTACTCATATCAGTATTTTAATTCGATTCGATACCAAGTAAAAGTATCAATACTTTTCTTTCGATATTACGTCACTAATGATAATTATGTAAAACATGATAACATTATATTAAATAATCTTAGATAATAATAATATATTATCTAAGTAAATAATAATATTTTGAATTTTCATTGATAACAAAGAAATTGTGTTTCCTGTACATAGGTATTACCATGTACTTTTTTCCTGCAGACGAAAAATAAAGATTTTTTTTTCACTAGAAATACTATGTGGAACTAGTTTATTAAGTTGTTATGTTGTAAGACTTTTACATATAACAGCATTTGTTTTAATTAATAATTAAATGGTTTTAGGCATTTTTACAAATTTTATTTGTATTTTTACAAGTATACTATTTATGAAATAGGTAGTTGAATTATGTAGGTAGTAAAATTATTACAAGATTTGAAATTATTAGAAAAATAGTTAGCCTAGATATATTAAGATACTTCTGTACATTTAGTTAGCAATATTCTTTAATGTAGTATACATGAAATGTAAATCAAAAAAATGATTGTGTTAACGTTCGTATTTTTAGTAAAAAGTATAATTGATTTTAATCATTTTACGTAATATCTCTTATAAGACATATTATTACAGATGAACAGTATTCTCAATAATACATTTTTCCAACTATTTATTGTAATTATTGTTTATTCAATTATTATATAGGTTAATAGTATCACTTCCAAACGTTAAAATTTAAATACCTATTTGATTCTTTGGTAACACTTGTACTCTTTATTTATTGTATTATAGTATAATGAGATATACTCGTAAGTTCATTTCTATAACATTTTAATTAGCTATTAAAATTAATTTTATAAAATGTAGTATTTGTCTTTTAACATAAATTATATTTTCAAATAGATTTATTTAATAACTCTTTTCAGCAAATATAGAACACTAGGAATTTCTTCTTTGATTGGATATAGTATAGATTATTAGTTGCCAATAAATGTTTAATATTTCTTATTATAAATATATAAAATATATGGTTGCATCTTTTTGACTAAATTTTATAAAACATTTTACCTTTTTTTTATTCATAGTAATAAAAATGTAATTTTATTTATGAATACTGTTGTTTAGAACAAATAAACAATTTCAAGTATTAAGACGGCTATCTTGTCGTATGCGTTCTACCGGCGACATTACGACTGCAGTATGCGCTCTACCGTTTGATTGCACTCTACCGTTTTTACCACTCTAATTGTAAGTAATACAATTACACCATATATAGGTACAAGCATTAATTTTATATACAGATAAGTCTAACTATGCGAATATTTGGAAACCGTATTTTTAGATTTATTTTATTTCGACAAACATCGCATTTGTATCTGAGCAGGCACGGATTACGATTACAATTTATAGATTGAAAAATAAAATTATTATATAAATTAAATCATAAAGTAAAAAATAATAATACACACGTAAATCAAATGGTCAATAAAAGAATTAAAAAAAAAATAATAATAAATATAATAATATAGGTAGTTAAAAAACTTGTCCCATGTCTCTCAGAAACGCGTGAAATGTGTCAATCTTGTTCAAACTTCTGCACCACGTTTCAATGAGATACCTGTAATAGTTATTACTTATTATATTTATTTATATAATTATATTATACCTTGGAAGTAATTCTGGATTTGAATCACATATATCTTTTTCAATTCTTAGCCTCAATGGATGCCACAAACTTTCTATTCTTTGGGTATGTGCTTTTGATATTGGATCTACAAAATTTTCGTTATGATTTACAATATTGTGACTGTACCCAGAAGCGAAACTAGGAATTTTACGCCCGGGAAAAATGTTAAAATACGCCTTATCATAAACAAAGTATCAAATATCCATCCCTATAATTTTTTCTAATAATTAGCATACAATCATACTTATTGAGTCTTAAACATATTATCGTTATGAAAGATAAATATATATTTACTGTATACATATAATAAAAAAATTACACCCTTTAAAATTTTACGCCCGGGGATGAATCCCCGTCTTCCTCCTGCTAGTTCCGCCTCTGACTGTACCCGAGATCCGAAAGTCCATTATAACCTGACCAGCCATCAGAATGTATTGTAGACCCAGCAATGACCTCTCTTTGTATACTATTGTGTAATGTAACCTTGTCTCCTTTATGGATTACAAAATATTATTTCGTTATTATCACACAAACCGAATACTCATGGTCTATCAAGCCGTCTTCCATAATTCCTTGCTCCATTTTCTAAAGGATCAATATTTTCCGAGTCATCATCGACGTTAAGATTTTCGGATGGTAAATCTCCAAGTCGAAGTCGTCCTTTATTATTTTTCCTTGATCCTCGTAACAAACACTCGTCTACTTGGATAACTATTCCGGGTTCTCCTAATTTATTGTGGTTTTCAAATATTCTGACGAGTACATCACGGCACAAGTTCATCCAGTCACACACTGTATGAGCTGATTTACCGGTTAAAGTTATAATTGTGGACTGCTTTAAATCTTGAGACCAAGAATAAACTAATTTTAGTTGTGCTCCAATGCTTAATCCACTATTATTACGCCCATTTTTATCCAAGTATGTCCAAAAACTATTGTTCTTTCTAAATATATAGGTAATTAATATTATACATTTGAAATGTTAAATAGTACCTTACCTTATACTTTGAGTGGTTTGACACCCTTTCCTTTTAAACCTCAACAATTTTCTTTCTTTTCCACTTTCTTTTTTTATGTAATATTTCATTTCACTACTACATTTATCGCACAATACATTATCTAAATTTACTAAAAGTAATTTAAAAATTAAAAAATTAGTAGCCGATTCTTCGTTTTGAATTATAGTATAAAATTCTTTTGCAAGCATATTGAAAAGTCAAAATAAAAACCGTGTAAACCTAAGAACTGTCGGCCAATAACTAAATACACGATCAAAAATTATATCATGCAGTAAAAGTGAGTGCTAATCTTTATTAGCATTATGTCAAGATGGTAAAGATAAATTAGGTAGTAGAGCGCATACGACAAGCGTGCCGAAATTGCAGGTAGACCGCGATCTACGGTAGAGCGCATACGACAAGATAGCCATTAAAACCAATATTTTCTGACCTCAAAATTGTTTAGCAAATTATATTTATCATTAAATTATGTTAAATAGTAAAATATTAATGAAATTAAAATGATAAAAATATGTTTATGGACACTATTTGATTTTGTTTCTTTAATTTTAATTATTGAAGCATGAATTATTTCTTACAAAATGTGTAAGTTCCCAATAATTAGAAATATCTAATTAAATTTGTTTCAAAAGGAGTTTTTTTTTATTTTAGGTGAAAAAAATGGAACAGACATTAACACAATCTGAGGAATATAATTTCATAATAATATCTATATTTAAATTACTACTGTTTTTATTAAATAATATATTAAAAAGTTTTTAAATTTTTAATTTATTTATTATTAATAAATCTATAAAGAATATATTTCTATAAAAAGATCTATTTTGAATATATATATTAAGAAATAACCTAACCTGCGGAATATTTCTTGTGGAAGTAGAAATGGAAATATGAATAGAAAAAAAAAAATTTTAAATCCATGGTATTTTATTTACCTTTAACCAAGACTTCCAAAGAGTCTAGTAAGATGACAGAAACACTGGTGATATATTACGGTGTACTAGGACATAAGATATCACTTCTTTAGACTGATGTTAAATAAGATTTTTCTAAGTAGTCTATTTATTAACACTCTTTATTTTAGATTTCTTAACTTTAAAGTTCCATAATAGTATCTTTATACTTAATTAATTTCATATTCCTCAATTCAAAAAAATTTGTTGAAAAATGAGATTTTTAAAGTCTGTTGTCTATGAACATCTTATATCTTAGTTTAATGATCTTTTTTTTAAAAGTATTTTATATCTTCATACTTTATTTAATATAATTATTATCTTGTTATTATTATTTTTAACTCGTACTACTTAAATCTAAAGTAAATATATTTTTATATTCAAAGGGCATGGCTCGTTAATTATCAAAAAAATAAAATAAATCTGTAATCTGTACTCGATACATATAAAATAAAGACAATGTATTAAAATCCACAAAGTAATAATTTATATATTTCATTATACAGGAAAACAACAATAAATAAATTTTAAATGTTTTTTTTGTAAAGATATTAAATGATTTTTAAGTAAAATTATTCCATTGATTAAAAATAGTAACTTATAATTAGGTATATTATTAATTGTTATGAGTATAAGATTTTCTTTATACAATACAATAGCAACAAATTCAGGGGCGGATTTGACAATTTTCCGCCCCTATGCCGAATTTAATTTGCCGCCTCTATCTAAAAAAAACTTACTACCTCTTTAATAAAATATCCTCAAATAAATTAATTTTTTCAATACTTACCTAATATGCAATTTTTGCTTATTATAGTATTACGAGACATTTCTTAAACAATAAGATAAGCAATAATACAATACTATGGTCGTTGTCGTAGACGAGTTCCTAGGAAAATATAAATATTATTTTGCTAAAAATAAACAAATACAAAATCCACAATTTCAAGATTTTGAAGTGATAAATACAATTTTAAAAATTATGTACCTAATTTTACAAAATCAAAATAAATTTTCAATATAATTTTGCCGCCCTATGCGGCCGCATAGTTCGCAGTGCCTTAAATCCACCCCTGAACAAATTGCCATTTATAATGATATTGAAGAAATCAGTAAAAAAAAAAAATGCTTTTCTTACAGGATTCACCTTACTCACCATTGTTTTTAAATGACTAGTAAATATATTACTAAAAAGTACTGAGTGTATAAAATATTAGTTCTAATATATAAAGTTTCCTTTGTATAAGGTTTTTACTACTCTAAAAATATTTTTTATTATTGTTCTATTAAAGTTTCTTAGTATTCAATTATATTTGCACGATTTCATTTGAAGATTTGATGAAAGAGATGAGAACATACAATGGTGGTATTACAGAAATGATGGGAATTAGTCCCGGACAAGTTCTATAAGTAAAATAATACCAAAATTAATAAATCAAAATAACTTTGATAAATAATAAGTCAAATTGTGTACTATAAAAATTATTATTTTTAAAATATATATATATATATAATGTCTTAATTTATTCCTTAATAATGAATAAATAATATTAAAAATAAGGCGAATAAAGTATTTAATAGCTCATGTTTTAGACCTTATAATTAAATAAGTAAAACTTGTAGGGATACTCGCATAAGATGTTATTACTGATTTAATGATAATTTAATTTTATATATTTAAAAACAATTAAAAATTATATCTTTACCATGTATTTGTATAAGTAAAAACATATACTGTATAATAAAAGTTTATTGATTTTATGCAATGGTAACAGCAGTAAAAGTAATAACTTTAAAGGGGCAATATGTGGGCAACTTATATGACATATTAATTAGTACATGTGTAAAATAATTTTGGCTTTTTGGTATTTAGCTGATATACTCTTAGTACTATACTGTACATATCTCCCTCTCTCTGTCTCACACTCTCTATTATATTTTATAGAAATTGTGTTCGAATATTACTGGTTAATTTAAGATCATCACAAATTCTTATTATTATGTACTGCCATATATTGTTAATAAATAATATTAATATAACTTTGTCCTATGTATATATTGATTAAGTATGCTGTATCTATTGGTAAATCACGCACTTTGCAGTTTGCTTTATTTATTTAATAACAATTATTTCTGTCTCATCTTACCTAATCTAGTCGTACTTAAAAAGGTCAAATATTTTAAATATAGGACATATATGTTCTTATCACAATGAAAATGAATTTGAACAATGAGTTCAAAATCTTAAATGAAATTTATAGAACTAATCATAGTATTTAATTTAATATTATCAAATGAACCGTTTATTTAAAACCATCAAAATTGTATTTTATACTTAATATACTTATTAGATACTTATACTATACACTACTATATATACTTGTCATTCATACATGTTGCCTATATTAAATTCCTTGACATTTTACTGTTTTTATTGTTGTTTTTTTTTTAATTTTAGCTGTTTAGTTGAAATTGTTTAAAAGTGATTTTTTTTAATTGTTAGAAATAATTAACAAACCGTGTTACTCTAACATAAATTAATTTAGATAAAATTATTAAGTATGGTAAAGTAATTTATCTTTTATTTTATTTGAAGAGGTATATACGTTTCATGGCTAGTCATTTACTATTACATTATTTAAGAGGACACCATACAAATATGTGTTGTGTTCGTCTGAAAAATGTAAAATTAAAAAAAACAAAAAGTACTCTACATTTGTTTAAAAATTAAAAAAAAATGTAAAAACAGACCAATATAACAGAGATAGTGTTCTTCCCTGTTTGATGATAAATGGTTAGTTTACTTATAATATTAAAGCTAACAATACAATATTTGAACAACTGAACGCAAATTTTCAATGTTGGTCGTTTGTAAAACGGAGAAAACACATGCAAATGTGAAATTCAGTTAGTTGAATATTTCAATTGGAAATTTTCTAGTCATAATATTAGTCACTTACAAGGTTTATTCTTGTTATAATTTTTGATATTATATTATTTTTTTTGATGAAAAAAATCTATTATATTCTTTACATTATAGGAATAAATAAAATACATGATCTTAAACCGACATTATTATTAGTTTATGAGTTATAAATGTGCTGTATATACTGTTTAAATGTATTATATAAATACTTACTATAAACAATAATTTTAATTTTAAAAATCATTTATTTTATTTAATAATACAGTGATATATGTTATTTTTATTTTTTAATACTTGTTTTAATATTTTAAAAACCTTATTTTATTTAATTAAATAAACAAATATGTTTTAATACTCAGGAGATATTATTTATTAACATTATTTAAATGCCAAGTATTATGTCTATAATAAACAATGTTGAATGTTTATGGGGTGTATTAAAACACTATAGAAACTTAATCTACATAAATTATTAATACCTAAAAAAGGATTAATTTTTAAATAAATAATTTAAATAAATATTTAGAATTATAAAATCATTTTATTCTTCTTCAGATTCTTCTTCTTCAGATTCATCTTCTTCAGATGATTCTTGTCCTTCTGCTTGAGCTACATCTTGATGCTCAGAGTCTGGTTCATCTTCACCATCCTCTTCAACTACCTCTTGTATTTCAACTGTTGATTGAATATTATCCTCATTTTCAGATGTTACAGAGGTACTGTTGGTTATGGTTGTAGTTTTTTTTACTGTACGTTGAAATATTGCTGTAGTTTTTACGCCACCATCATCTTCATTAATTATTTCAGTTGAGGTAGTCGTAGAAAATAATTCTGCAGTCGCAGCAGCATGAGTTTCTTGGTCGTAAGATTCAACATCTTTAACTGGGCGTTCGATCGAATTTGTTTCCTGTTCAGATTCTTCAGCTTTATTCTTGCTTGTAATTTCACTATCTTCTTGTAGGGTATTTTCAGTTTCTTCGACTTCTTTTTCTATTTTTAATTGAGTTTCTTCTTCAACTTCAGAATTGTTTCCTGTTTCTTCTTCAGCAGCAGCTATCCGTGTTGCTTCTTTTTCAGCTTCTAATCTAGCTGCTTCCTCTTCAGCTGCTAACCTAGCTGCTTCTTCTTCAGCTGCTAACCTAGCTGTTTCCTCTTCAGCTGCTAACCTAGCTGCTTCTTCTTCAGCTGCTAACCTAGCTGCTTCCTCTTCTGCTGCTAACCTAGCTGCTTCTTCTTCAGCTGCTAACCTAGCTGCTTCCTCTTCTGCTGCTAACCTAGCTGCTTCTTCTTCAGCTACTAACCTAGCTGCTTCCTCTTCAGCTGCTAATCGAGCTGCTTCTTCTTCAGCTGCTATCCTAGCTTCTTTCTCTTCAGCAGCTAACCGAGCTGCTTCCTTTTCAGCTTCTAATCTAGCTGCTTCCTCCGTTTCCTTTTCAGCGGCCAATTTAGCTTTTTCTTTTAATTCTTCTTCGGCGACTTGTTCATCTGCTATTTTTTTAGCTGCTAGAGCTGCTTCCTTTTCTGCTGCTTTTTTTGCTGCAGATAATCGAATTAATTCAGCTGATTCATTTTCAGATTCTACATTTTTATTTAGTTTATTTTTATTCGTTGGATGTGATGAAGATGCTGCTGCAGCTTCTCTCGTTTTATTGTAATAAGATAACATAGTTATGTTGTCATCAACTTCTTTTGACAAGTGTGGTCTTCTTCTTGGATAAGCTTTTCCACCAGCGTATGATACACAAGCCAAATGTCCCTTACCTTAATATAAATAATAATATAGAAGATAAAGTTAATATTAAACATAATAAAATAATAACAATTATTAAATTAATAATATTTATAAATAAATAGTTAAATAGTTTATACATAGAAAAAAATAAAAAAAATTAATGCTCAGCCTGGAGTTAAATTTGTAAAGTACGACAGTTTTTGAATTAAAAATTCAACATCAAATACCTGTATACAAAGTCAATAAAATCGTGTTATAGTTAGAGTTGGAGTCACAATTTTATGACTTCGTATACACCTTATGATAAATTTTTAATTCGAAAATGATTGTATTTTAAAAATATAATAATTCTCCAAAATAAACATTTATTTATTTATTTTTATATACTAGCAATTTGTTTATATATTTTGATATATTAATATTATACTCTTATTATTTTAAATAATAATAATTGTTTACCAATGTTGTTATCACGACGATATGAATCTGAGTCAGCAAGAATTTTTTCAATATAAGCATCAGATTCTATCCGTTGTGATACAGGTAATTCAGTATATCCATTAGATACTGAAGATATTTTAGGTCTTATCGTAGGAGTGTAAACCTGTTTAAGCAATCCAGCAGTTTGTGCCCTAATATCCCTTGTAACATCATTGAAGGTCTAAAAATCAAAGTAAAATTTTTTAATAATAAATTAAATCTGAATATTTTCTTTCGATAAATTTTATCGGTTCTCACAGTAGAGCTTCTTGAGTTCAGATACTCGTCAGTAGGATCATATGACGGATGAGACCTTGGACGATGTTCTATCCTATCTAAAACACCATGAATTGTAGCTCCGGATCTTCTATGTAATGGTACGTACTGATGGTGAGTATAAGGATAACCATTATATGGTAGAACATTTGGAGATGGTTTTCCAGTTGATAATGAAGGTGTCAGAATAAATGGTGTAGGTGTAGTACACGTCTGATAAACTTGATGCGCCTAATTATAATATTGATTTATAATGTATATATATATATATATGTATATATATATTTATATCATAGGTGAAAGATAATGGTTAATTTTAATTTTTAATAAAAAAGATTAATTATTTTACCGGAAATGCAATTAATATCAACTATTTATAAGATGAAAACATTTTAAGTAGTAATTATCATAATCGATAGTGTATGGAAAAATTGCACCTCAATTCAAAATACTTCGTCCTGTAAATATTTAAAAAAGCCATTATTTGACCATGAATACTATTTAATTTGATATTCAATAACAACTATAAAATATAGGTTAAATTTATAATAATAATTATAAACAACAAATTTAATAATAGATTGATACGCAATTTATAAAGTGTAAAATATATAGACGTTTTAAGTATATCGGAGACTAAATTTAAATTAGAAACTACATAAATTACCAAAGTTCTTTTTTTGTATCAAAATTAAAGATTTTTATATTATTTATTCATTAATAAGGCTCTCTAACTATTCGTGACTATGTTTAATATACCCATCATAATTTTCTTATTTTTAATATTACATAATATTTATTTTTCTATACAGTTAATATTAGAATTTTAAAAGTTATATTTTCATTAACTAAAACTTTTTTTTTTTCAAGTCCTATTACTGTACTAACTACTAATAACTAATTACCGGTCCTTAAATTAAAAATGACTGACTGTTGTAATTCAGTAAGTACGCTGACTAATTATGGCAATGACAGAAACTATACATAATAAATGATTACAAAATAGTTAAGTATAAAAAAAATCTCTCGAATTAAAATAAATTTGAAATTAGGAATATTCAATAATATAATTTAGTTTAGTTAAGATAACTTTGTTCTTTAAAATGTCATTCAAATTTATAAAAAAATTTTTGAAATTTTATAGAAGTACAAAAGTTGAAGATGTTAGTTATTAAAAAGCATCCTCCTTTAATTAATATAATATAATAATCTAAAAATATGAAATCTACACTTTAATGTTCGGAATTATGTTATAAATTACATTCTAATAATGTAGTAATTGTAATTTTGGATAACATTTTAATGACTTCAAAGTTAAGTTTTAATCTAATATTTAAAAATTGTCTAGTTTTTAATAGTTTTTTCTGATATCTAATATCTTTTTTATGACTCTTGACTATCCTTGAACTTTAATTTAAATTTAATTTTATAAAATTCAAAATTGTATGCAATAAAATCTTTTAGTTTAATTAATAAAATGTCTAAAATATACTTGTTTAGAATATATTTGGTACTCGGTGTAGCTCATAACACGATTATTACTACTTAAGTTAAATATTTGAATGTTGTTTACTAATATGTATTTAGCATAATGTTTTGTGAATCTTGCCACTATATTTTATTTTAGAAGATTATGAATTTATGCATGAAATGAAAGTGATAACTAAGATGTGTTAGCATAATGACATAATAAATATATTAAAAAATATTTGAATATTGGATTATTAAAATATCAATACTGAAACAAAATGTAAACCCTTTCCTATGACTCCATTTCTTTTATATTTTAAAGATATCAAATATTAAAATTTAATAAAATAAATATGTGGAATCTGAAATAATGAAATAAAATAATATGTACTTATTAGAAACATTTTAAAAATTATTTATAGTGTTATTAAAGCCATTTTCTAAATTAATAAGAAATAATCAAAATAAATTATATGAAATACATTTTTTTTAAATTCTCACCAACAATATATTGAATATTATACATACGTTATTAGATATAACAAATAAAACCTAAACAAAATTATTAATTATATTACATCGTATATTAATACGAAGTATGATTTTAATAAATTTAAACGTTTACCATTTGAAAGGATTTATAATTACCTTGTAATAAGTAGGTGGCAAATCATAGCCATCGGACGAGTACAGTGGCTGCAATCAAGTATAAATAATGTTCATTTGTAGGAAAAAAGATAAAAGTGAAATGATATTATCAATACAGAACGAGATGTTTTTTTTACAATAAATTATATTTATTTTTAACAATAACAACAACGATAACGACAGTATCGAAATAAATAATATAATATATATTTAAAAATAAATATGTAATATTTTAGTAGTTATAGCAATAGTAATAGTAGTAGTGATTGTAACGAATATTATGTTATATGTTATTATATATAACAAATAGTTAAACTATATTAGATTCTATATATCAGCGAGTAATAAGTGATTAATTTGATATATAATAATTTATTATTAAAAATGCGTGCGTGCGTATTGTGTAAAATATTGTTATACAAGAAACCATGGATCTTAATTTAATCAATTAGTATTTATTCGTGAGTATGTGTGTGTGTGTATATATGTATATGTGTGTGTACATGCAAATAATTACGGTATAATCATATACGTTTGAGAGTAGGTATAACAATGAGAATATTATACATAATGTGTTTTTGGATATTTGACTTCCTGTCAATTGATTAGACGCGATAAGAGTAGTGACGGTAGGTTGGAGTGCCTCCGGGCAAGCGACCAGATGTGGTAGAAGAATAAGACGAATGGTAACCTCCGGGACGACCATCCGATGAAGAACTAGTGCGGGTTACCTTCTCGGTGGTGTAGCTCGAGCCTGGACGTCCTGAGGATTCGATGCGTTGCTCGGTGTGGTATTCGTATTGTCTTCTGGTTTCAACCGGCGCTGGTGTACTGTACGACGAGGTCACAGAGTATCTGCTGGGCGTCTATGTACATATAAAACACAACGCGCACGCATTTCTTTATACTGTTATTTTTTGATTTTTTTTTTTTTATCTTCTTATATCTAATAAAGTGTTTCGAATGATTCGTGTTGATGACAATACGATAAATTAAAACAAGAAAAATTAATGAACGGAAAGAGAAAGTAATAGTTTAGGTATACGGTTTGTACATTATACATAAAAGTATAACGTACAAAATATTAAATACTATTAACACATTATAATATCGATTCCAACCACGTTACTAATAAATCTACTGACTGCTAATTTGTTATAACATTTTTTTTTTTTTAGTTAATTGTCTTATATTACCAACACCGTCTACCAATAATTTTAATACATTTATTTGTTCATAATCGCGTTAAAGTATACAATGTAAACCATAAATATATAATGCTATGTCTAATATCGAGTGCGGATAAAAACAAAATGTTAATGTTCTTTAATATCGATAAGATTGTGTAAATATTATTATCTCGTCATTGACGCGTGTGTGATTTTCGCCGTTTCGGTTTCAATAGCGGTAATACGTTGGCGGCAACGAGCTGAAGAGAATTCTTCTACGCGTGTGTCCCTCGTGTCCTTCCGTGTCCACATGGTAGCGGTTCAGTCGGCTCTTTGAAGGTATAGTTTCTACTTCGTGCAAGTGTCGGCGGGCCAATGCGGATTTGATCAGCTCTTTGGTTTCCGTTTCCACGTCCGTTTCGTTTCCGGCTCCGAGGAACTCCAGTTTCATTTCATTAATATTGCCTCTTCGGCCGTACACTAGAAAAGGCAACGCGACCTGACTGGGACGGGGAACATTTGGGACCTTGTGCCACGGGACACGGGCTTCGTTTCTGGTAAAAGCGGCCGGTTTGGGTTGCCCGTGTTCTTGGTGGTGGTGTTCTGGCTATAACACACATACACACACACACACACACAAACACACGCACGCACACACACACGCATACTGATAAGTATCTTTCGCCTAAAGGTAAAACGGTATGTTGGGGGTGTTTATTTCAGGAGACTGTTAAAAGGTGTGTGTATTATAATTTTATAAATTACATGAGTGTATAAACATTTGCAGGGTTTTAATTTTATAAATTTTAATCAGTAACCACTGATTAATAGATGCATATACTACAATATTTTCTTAAAAATAATTAGCGACAAATGTTTTTCTTTAAATGCACATAAATTTAAATTATTTATTTTTACATTTGTGTAATGCACATGTGAACATATCGGAATCGATTACATGTATAGTAGTATTAATACGACTATTCATAGCTGTTAAATTAGTTGCATATCTATATTTATACGTAAAACAAAATTACAAAAAATATACTTATGATTGTTTCAAATAATAACAATTATTGAACAATGATTTTTAGTTCATGAGCTAAGTTAAACATGTGAAAGCAGAAATATTGAAGTACTAAAAATGAAAATAAATTAGAAAAAAAGTTAATGCACATTTTTTATTCAATAGTTGATTAGATTCATTACATTGTCATTGTTTTCGAATTATTTAACAGATGAACGGGAGTGATTATCATTAAAATTGTATCGAAGTATCAAGCATCAAGTATACAAGTATAATTCAATTTTGTAAAAAATTCTAATAATCGACTTGTCGGATAATATTATCACATTAAGTGAAAGTCTCGAAGAATTTACAAATTTAAATTTAGATCTGTATGCTTGTGTTATTAATAAATACGGAGCCCCAGAAATGGTCAAGTAGCCAAATATCGGTACGCATAAGTGAAACATTCAAGAATTTTCCATGAACTACAAATATCGTATGTATAAAAATATACTAAAAATTAAATATATTTGAAAAAAAAAATGAAACTATTGTGATAGTAATATTATATTATACGGTGTGGTGTTGGTAATAGCATTTATTGAGTACAACATAGCTAATGTTTTAACTCGTAATCATTTAACTGAACTTAAAATACGATATAGTCGTCATCGTTGTCGAACAAAAACACTTTTATTGGTGAAAACTTTCATTAACCGTACCTAAATCATACCTACCGATGCTGCAGTTTCACAACACGCAGCCAATGGCAATATAATTCCCCGCAACATTCACAATGTAAAAATCATTGATTTTTATCTTCAATGCGGCTATTCAATATTTTACCCCCCTCGCAAAGAATTTATAACAACTAGGCCATTGGCTGTACACAGCATTTTATTATTAAAAAATTCAGTACGATATAAATAATATGATTTTCTATTAACATAAAAAGAAGTGTATCATGTGAATGAAAGTTTCATTCAGAGCCGTCATAAGGTTTCTATGAGGATTTCCACACTCTGTGCACGTGTGAATGTATTTCGTTTTTTTTTCTTGATACGATATTTACATGTATAATAAAATATACGTGACGATAGTATACGAATCACTGTGTTTATTTTATCGCAAACACAACTGTTTGCTGTCCAATAAAAAAAAAAAATAAATAAATAATAAAAAACCGGTATTTCTCTACGAGAACCCTTTTCGATTGATAAACGATTCGAGTGCATTGTATGTAGGGGTACTTATGACGGCACTGCAGACGGTTGAGCAGATTCTAAGAAAACCAAAATTGCAGTTCATATAGACGATAAATGTATGTTCCGTTATTGATACGTATAGGTACGGTGAACAATAGTAGGTACTATGGACTAAAATAAAAATTTAAACACTTACGGTGACTGAGTAAGAACTGCCCGGCTTGTAGTACGCCGGTCTGCGGGAAGTGTAGAAGTCTGATGAATAGACCATTTTTATGTTTTGTTGAAACGTAAGGTAGTTGACTGCTCGGGAAGGACTTCTCGACTGAGAAGATCGTGTGATGCGGGATAAACTGTCGAGCCGATGATGGTAAATGTCTGATGCTAAAACGTTGTAGAAACTAAAATGCTTTAAATAAAATAGCGTTATATATAATAATAAATATACATAACACGTTGTGGGAGGGGGATGTATTATAGTAGTCGAGTGGTGTGCACTCGGCGTCCACTGGCTCTGACTAATCGTCCGTAGCGTGACGCCTGTAACAGGGATTTATTATTAGAACAGAATGTGTAACAGCCCGTTAGCGAGCGGTTGTTTTCTAACGCGAATAACAATTAATGTTATGACAAAGACCGAGGAAACGATCGAGAGTACATAACGTTTTAAATTTAACAATTGGCAATGACAGTGATCGATCAATAATATCAGCACAAACTTATTTATAACAGCACAATCGTATACCTATTTCTAATATATACATTCATTGTTACAATGTTACGAATTACATAATATTGCGGGTGCGTGATTCGTTTGTACATTTACACATGACCGCACTAATGTCGTCACATTGATTTTAAGTATAGACCGGGACTTCCGGCGGAAGATGATAATTAATAATAACCAACGAAGGGAAAAAATTCTGAGAGACCTCACTAGCGATCTTTTGAAATAGAAACGAGGCAATTTACTTGAAGAATCTGAAGTTAAAAAAAAAAGTCTGTGAAGTAAAATAAAACGTGAAACTCTACACTTTTAATCATTTTCACGAATAATAATTTCATTAAATTTTACAATGACATATTGCTTGCCAAGAATGAAAATGAATATGTTTTGTTATTAATAAGAAGCGGATGTTTATGATCAGGAAAACTAAAAAACATTCATTCCCTTAGAAAATGTGTTTAGAATTTAGTTATTTCGTTATTTAATTAAAAATAGTACAGAACTTAGGTTTTAATAATTTGTTGTATTAGGTACATTGGTTTATAATGGTGGCTAAATAGAAATGAATTTATAATCTAACAAAGTAAACAGGTAAAAGGATAAAAAATTGTTGTATATCGATGACTTTTTTTCCCTAGGCCAAACTATTTTTATTTGACCGTTTATAGTGTGATCTGATATTCAGATTATCGATGTTGTCAATCATTATTTTCTACGTAAAATATTTAAATGAAATAAAAAGTCTTACGTGACACGAAAATCTGTCTATTGCATATACCACTTTTATAAATACATTTCTGCGGCTGAATGTTGATTTTCTTTTTGTAGAAAACAAAAAAAATTCGATTTTAAATTGTTTTATATTGTCTTATTTGTTATAAATTATTGATCAGACCATATGTAAAAAAATACATAAATTATAACATAGTTGTATTATAGTTATTAAAACGTTGAATCCATTTTTTAAACTATTGCTGAGATATAGAATTTATTTAACTATATGTGACATAAATATTATGCACTGTGAAATATATATATATATATAAAAAAAAATTTTAATTGTAAAAATTTAATTTAATTTAAAAAATCTTTTACTACAAATTAATGATATATCTTATGAAAACTGCCATAAATCACTGTAGTGTTCAATATACAAATATTTTTTATGAATTCTATTTTTAAAAATGTGCGTTTACTGTAGTCTTTTTTTTTACAAAATTAACGTTTAAAAATTTTAACAGTTTCATAATTTGTACACTATTTTGTTATTTACCAAATAAAAATATTATTTTCATTGGCAAAAGTACTCTTAAACCACCCGTTAAGTTTGGCCATGATTTTATTTTTCTATTAAAAGGTATTTAATTAGACACCAGAAATAATGGACAGAGACCAAGCTAATAGTATAAAATATAAATAAATCTGTTCAGTACAAGGTTTTCCAGTCTGTTGTTTTAAGTTTTACTGCGTACAAATATACGATTTAGGTCAACTCGATAATATTTATGCTGTTTTCATCATCGTGTAGTGCATATGAAATAAATAAAAAATTATCTAAATATATAATTGCCCAAAATATGTTTATACCCAAGAACTGAATATCTATGTCAAGTCATATAAATAATATCAATGGTTATTGTTGCTAACGTTTGCGAAAAAATAAAAAATAAAGTCAACCTTGGACGAGATGATTAAAAGTTATTTTTATAATACGTGACATCCTTAAAAATACAACGATTATTAGTCATTTATTATTTATAACAAAATATATAACTATAAATCACAGTTCATATTTCGATTTTGTGAACCTAGAGGACTTAGTTCCCTAACTCCCAATAATATATTTATTTAATTATTTCAAAACCAATTCAATACCAAATATTATAGGTATTTTAATGCATATTTTTATTTATATTCTATCCACTTTTTTTAGAAAAATTAATTTTCAAATTAATTAATGCAAACTTGTTAATGAAAATATTGAATAAATACTGAGATAAGTCTTTATCGTGTTTATTCTATATTTTTTTATGCTCATTGCAAACAGATTTAAAAAACATTACTGTCCCATACTTGTTCTAATCCCATTTTTAAACTTTTTCAAGGCTGAAAATGGCTTCTCACATGTTTCAGAGGCGATATGTATTATAATGGGTTCTCGAATAAGTTTGTGTAGATTTGAATCGACTTTTCATTTATATTCATTTTCGAGTTTTCAAAGTAGTAAGTGTTGCCAAATCTGGTATATAAAACTTACTGATTCAATTTAATTGATTGATACAATTTACGTTTTAAATCTAAATAAAGTATCGACAATATAAATTGTTTTATTATTTATTTTAGTAGATAAAATACATACTTGTAGCTGAAATTTGAAGATGAATTTGTTACTCATTACAATCATTATACTTAAAAAACATTAAAATTAACGATAAATTTTAATTAATTTTCTGTGTTATATGTACGCTAGTTAAAAGTCTTCATACACTTTTACCGATTTATAGTGAAGTACTAATGTAACAGATCATATCGTTTAACCATAGTTATAAATAGAAATAATTCATATTGCAGAATACAAGATCGGAGTACAGCCCACACTATAAACGTATAATATTTATACATACGTATGTTATTAAGTATATTAAGTTTTTAATACATCAGTAGGTCAAAAATAAAAATAAAATGAAAATAATTTTTTAAAATTATATTTGCAAAAATTAATTAAAGAACCTAGATTATTATAGAAGAGAACAATTAAAAATGTTTGTATTTTTAACACGACTTTTTATTTATTTATTATAATTCATATGATTTTACTTTTAAAAGCAAAGTACATTTTTAACTTTATATCTCGAAGAAGTTCTATAAATAAAAATTAATTACCAACCAATAATCAATAATTTAAAATTTAAAAGACTGGCTTAATCATACAATATTTAAAAATAATAATTTATTATTTCGGTACTTTTTTTTTTAATTATTGTACCTAAACAAAAAATTTACTTTATTTCACAGGCAATAAAATTAAAAATATATGTTGTCATTTAAAAAATTATTACGATGATTTATTCGAAATTGAAGGAGGATAAAAATCGTTTCAAGATATGTATTGTTCGAAAACCCAAATTTAAGTTGTTCAAAATTAAGTAAAAACTTCAATTATATTATAAAAATAGTTTTAAAATGTATATAAATTATGTTATAATATGTAATGAAATTGTATTCTAAAAAAATTACTACTAAAAAGTCATGATAAATATATACATAAATATTGAAAAAAGTTATTAAAGACAAAAATATTTTAAGTATTATTCACTGTATAAAGTAGAAAAATAATTGCTTATTAATTTTTGATGTTTCAGCTGCTTATTAACAAAATTTTCCAATTTTTCAACTGCTTCGAATGAAGAAGTATCCATACCTTCGACAGATTCAAAAAAATCTCCTGAAAGCTTAAAATAATGATATTGTCAATATTTAAAATTGAATGTGTTAAACACAATAAATACATCACTCGATATATGCATCACGTGTATGTCACTTCATAGTTATACAGGGTGTTTCACGATGAACTGACAAATGCAATAACTTTTGTTCTATTGAACATTTTCAACTTTTTTTTTTTTTAATTGTCAATTTTCGTCTGCGCTACATTCAAAATATTTTTCAATTTTTTTTTCTAACATGTATGCAAAATTAAAAAATTAAAATTTGTTCTATTTAATATTTAAAAAATTCAATATAGTCATTTTGTAAATCCGATTTTTAGAAAAATTTTGGCGTCAAAAACTTTTACTAAGGTTAAGTCAATAATTTTTAAACAATTTTTAAAGTTTGTTTAAATTCTAATTTATTTCTTGTTTATCAGTGTTATAGCGATTATCGATTTTGAATTATTTTTTCCCATGAAATAATTTGTCTATTAATAACCATTCATATTATTGTACTACGTTAATATCATAATTTTTGATTATTCATGATAACGATAATCGCTATAACACTGATAAACAAAAAATAAATTAGAATTTAAACAAACTTTAAAAATTGTTTAAAAATTATTGACTTAACCTTAGTAAAAGTTTTTGACGCCAACATTTTTCTAAAAATCGGATTTACAAAATGGCTATCTTGATTTTTTTAAATATTAAATAGAACAAATTTTAATTTTTTAATTTTGCATACATGTTAGAAAAAAAATTGAAAAATATTTTGAATGAAGCGCAAACAACAATTGACAATTAAAAAAAAAAAAAAAGTTGAAAATGTTCAATAGAACAAAAGTTATTGCATTTGTCAGTTCATCGTGAAACACTCAGTATAACTAAGTGTAAGTGTTATATCTATACAAAAATATAAATAGAGCTTAACTATAACACTGTATAACACTGTCCAGAGTGTGAACGGTTAAACTTATTTACGTGATATGTAAGATAATACAGTAAGAGATCAATAATCATTGCTTTCGCATTTACTGCATTATTATCACCATTCGATACAATAACATTATATTACAGTATTATACACACGGTAAACTTAAGTTCATATATATACGTATGTGCGTCAAACATATTGCTGTTATGCGCACGCACTACTGCTCTTTTTCCTATACTCTCTGCCTCCTACCCTTCTTGCCCATTTACTGCCGTTTATCGGTTTTCCCTTTCCACCGCTCTCTTTTCCATGCAGCGTCAAAAACAGCAGCGTAATCTTCTATTCCCATATATTCCTCAGTATTCTATTCGAAATCTCTATTCTAATATCATAAATGCAATACAGCCGAATTTTTTTATTTATTTATTTTTTTTTTTGCTGTCATGTACGGGTCTATTCGCCACCATCCAATAGTCGAGCTGACGTTCGAATAATCCTGATGTGAATATACACAGGACAGCGTAGTCGATTTGAATTTTTTCATTCCGAACGGAATATTTTTGCAAACGAAATATTTTTCTCATCGTTTCGCTCGTATAATATTTTCAACACGTACAACCTATCTTCCATTAATGTGCAGTAAATATTGCTGCAGTGCTGTAAACAATATTTCGTTTACGAGTTTTATGGCTATAATATTTGCTCGTATAAAATGAAAGCCTTTCAAACGATACTATCGGTTTTTATACACGATTTAAAAAACATGATATATCTATTAACTGTCACATAGTATTATACTGTATACAACAATAATCGTTCAAATATGGACTGAGTACATAAAAACAATTTCATTTCACGCGATATTATGATTGCGGTGGTTCAAGTTTTAGCGTGATATCATAATACATACATAAACTAAGAAAGTGTTCTTTATATTTTATTTTTTATTTTCACTCCGAATCCTTAAATCGATTAGGTACCCTATATTTACACTCGGTCGTATTATCTCATTATTATTGTTAAATGCCGTCGTTTTTTTCTCTCTTGCTATTATCGTCGTTCGTTTTCCGCGAAAGGTTGTGCGACGAGGGGTAGCTAACTGCAGCTCGGTGGAGGTAACCTGGGCGTGACGCCTGCTCCCTCGAGGCACGCCCATGAAAGCAGTAGCAGCAATGGCCGACCATACTCGACAATTATCGTCAGTACAGCATCCCTCATCTCTCTTTACCCACTGGAATTCGCTTCATCCCCTTTTACTATTGCTCGAAAGGGAGCGCAGGAGTGAAACGATTGAGAGGAAAAACAATGATGGTGGTGGCCAAAAACATTAAGGCCGAGAGAAGACCACCGTCGTTTACCGCCAGTGTCATAATCAGTGCGAAATCAGCTGCCGTTGTTGTATTATCATCCATAATAATTTACATTATCGTTGAGAATAACGAGAAAAATAATTTAAACAATTGTAACAATAGTAATATAATTGTCGTGTATAATTAATAATTATGTGTTATGGAATAAACTGTTGGCAGATGTGTGTATAATTAGTTCTACAGTGGTATGAAAGTGTGTTTATCATGTGACTATTAGAACTATTGGATATATGTTTACATATAATGGGTATCACGTGGCGGAAAAATAAAACAAAAAGGTTTTTCTATGTTCATACTATTACTACTACTATTATTATTATTATTATTTTTTTTTTTAATTAATTAGCCACCACTATGTAATATATATATATATATATATGTATTGTTTTATATATATATATATATATATATATATATATATATATATATATATATATATATATATATATATATTATATTGTGAAATACGTGTGAAAATGTTGCGAAACAAAAGTATTGGCACGCGATTCTTACGGTGGTAAATCTTGTGATTTATTTGTGATTCAAATGTGTTAATTACTAAAATAAATTTAAAACAGTTTTCTATAGATATATATTTCGTAATTACCGACTTTTGGTTTTTACAAAACAAATTCCATGGAGAATACAACATCTAGTGCATATACTGCAGGCAATCGATCTCCGAATAAGAACAGCGAACTGAAAAATTCGGATAATATCAACGACTGTCAACTGCAACAGCATCAGAGGAGGCAAAGAACGGCCGGTGGTAATAATAGTCGATGGTGCACCAGCAGCATGCGATCTCGTACCTCGACATCTTTTCTTATACACAATCTGCTCATATCCTGTTCCGACGACACTAGTGATGGACCTACGGCTACATCTCCACCGTCGCTCCCAATGGTCGAACAGGAAAACGACAACGATGAAACCAGTAGCAGTAGCAGTGAGAGCAGAAGTGGAAGTTGTAGCCCGCAAGATATGCCACTATCATCTTCCGTAGTGAATGCTATAGACGGAAATGATGATGTCAACGGAGTGTACAACGCGGACAGCTACAGGATCAAGAGACGTAAATGTACCATTCCGTTTAGAAGAAGGACGACTAAGAAAAAAGACAGTATCAGTTCTAATACGAGCGGTGACAGCGATAACGAAAAAATAGAAAGTAAGAGAATAATTAACATTCTTTAAATTTATATTAATAGCATATTAATACATAGTTAATACAATTAATTTTTTACATAGTTTTTACTAGTTAAATGTCTATTAACTAAAATTGAAACGACCACAGATTACAAAAATGGAATTCGTATTCATAGGTATCTTGTTTCTTAGATTTCAGTTTAGTACTCACCGTGTTGAAAGACATATTGGTGTTGTCATTCTGTACATATCTAAGTAATAAGTATTTTAATTTTTTTTTTAAATTTAAATAGTAAATATTTTAACTATTAGTGTTAACAATCATGTTTATTATTGAAACTGAGAATAATAGTAAGTTTATAATATAATTTATTATATAATTTATTATATTATTCATAATTTTTTTATTTTTAAATTATTAATATTTAATTCTATGAAAGGTTTTTTCTTCTATACTGAATGGAATATTTTTACCATTTAGTTTAAAATGTAACGTATTTATGAACGAATAAATTAAAAATCTATGTAATATAAATGAAATCAGGATAGTCGATAGATCCATCAATTATTATAAAACTTCAAAATTATATTTCGACCACAAATCTAAATTACTTAATATATATAGGGTAAACGGAGCGACAATTTAGAAGTCTATTTAAATAAATTCTTTGGTGAACATATTACGTAAAACTGAATCATCTATCCTCTTTTAAGATGATAGTTCTAAGATACTACTAAGATACTACTAAAATACTACTAAGATACTACTAAGATACTACTAAGATAGTCCTAAAGGACGGTAGATGATTCGGTTTTATGAAAATATTACAGTGGAATTGAAACAATTTTTCCAAGTAAAAATAACACAATTGTTCACGACATTAGAAATTTCATTCGACGAAACACGGAGTAATATCGTTACTACACCAATAGACAACAATTTATTTTTAATATTTTATTTATTTATTTATTTTTTTTTTTTGTCAAAACAATTTCATCGTTTCAATCCCACCTCTGCCGCCTACGAAACAATTTGTATCGTACACCTGTGTTCGTATTACCATTTATACGTTCCAATGTCCCGAAACGTGTAATTGGTGTATAGTTCAATCACTGGCAATGTATTATTAACCCGATGTTCACAGCTGATAAAGAATCGCCGACGCCGACGGTTACTGCGGCGGACGAGTCGCAAACGCAACCGTCGATCGTTCAACCATCTCCAATGCCGATGTACTTATCTACCGCGATGAACTATCGGCACGTGCAGCAGCCCGTGGCCCAAACGACCATTCCGACGCCCGTCCCGACGTCGACCACGCCGGCGTCGTCGCTGAACTTCAGCGTGAACGCCATACTCAGCGGCGGAGGATGTTCCAACGGCCGGAGCAACAGCACGAGCAGCAACTGCAGCACCGGCAGCGTCGGCAGCAACGGGTCCAGTGGCACTGGATACAACGGAGGCAAAATCGTGTCGCACCAGCAAAACGTGTTCGACACCGGCCAACAGCACAACCAACACTTGGCCTCTGCTGCTTTCCTGAGGATCACGGCAGCGGCCGCAGCGGCTTCCGCGTCGTCGCCACCGTCAGGTAAACACTTACGTACTGTCCGCGCGTGTTCCGCACGATTTCTCAAGTACACGCGCGTGCGATTCGATGTACTCACCGCACTTTCCACGGCACCGAGGTCGGTCGGACCGATTTTTCACTTTTCTATTTCGGTAAACGTCGACCGACAGTTGATTGGCCGAAAAATCGCGTCCACGTACAATCCGTTACCCAATAACAACGGCAACAATTACTACTCGGCTTTTGCGAAGATATTGCACATTGACGATTTGTAAATCGCGTACGGATCGCATTCCCTTCTGTAGCACGAAGTGTCATTTGATTTACCGTTAAAAAAATAAATATCCTTTCCGCGCGCATTGATGTAAAAACAAAAAAGTGAGTCAAAGCGACGATGGTGTCGGAATGATAATAATTGCTCAAAAGCAGTAGATAATTTTCTCGTGGATTGGTTGTGGATAACAGTTTTTTTTTTTTTTCTAAGCTATAAGACGGAATACATCACTCCTCTACAAATTTGTATAACTGTGAGGTGTGTTCACAAAGCAGTAAAATAAATAGTTTATAAAATTAGGTAAATAAAAATGTTTTTATACCTAGGAAGTACTTGATACTTTAGTCATTATACGATACAGGCACATTACTAGTTATTTATTACTTATATCACGTTTGATAGTAAAAATGATTTTGAGGCAGCGCTAGGTTTACTGAAAGATAGTTTAAAGTATTTAGTTTATCACAATTCTCGTTCACTATACTCATCACGGCAGTTAATTGTATTAATTATAATGTTAATTCTTAATTGTATTATAAACACTTTGATTGAAAATTGATTTTATAGAACAATTAGTGTTTGAATCTGTTAAAATATCGCATGAAAGTTTATTGTGCGTTTTTACAACCCAAAGTGCTTCAACACGTATTTTTTTTAAAAAATAAGCAGTAAAAAATAATATTTATCATGAAACCAATATAAATGGCTATTGCGCGGTAATCAAAATTCGAAATTCTAATAAAACACTCGACACCAGCTTTGAAACCGCCCGCGATCAACCGTTTGGCCACAGCTGCAGCTCTATAGAAAATCTAAAATAACAATGATAATAGTAATAATTGTTTAGCCGACGACGCCGATTAAAGGTGAGAACAATAAGAATTTGAATTTTCGTCAGGGAATAAAAGCACAAAGGTACGTGAAATTATGGAACGGACATAATAAGTGTAGATTATAAAAATAAAAAATATAAATGAACAAAAATATTAATACGCGGATGATGTATTCAATGGCTCTGAACTTTATATTTTGGCAGGAGCGATAAATAAGTATAGTAAATTGTTAGGTTATTCAGACATCTTATATAATAATGTATAATGGCATCATTTTTCACACAGTATAAATATATGATAAAGGCATCACGCTATGATATTGAAGTATATTATTATTATTATGGTGATAGTGGGCGGAGCTGCCATTCGATCTTCTCCTTTTTTCCTTTGCTATAACTTTCATTTTTTCTTATATCCTAAACGGGTAGAAAGAGGCGCGTTGTGAAATTTATAGCACACGCCGTTTAGTGCTGTCATCCGCAGCCCTTTTTGCACATTTATCTCTTTACATACATAAAATTTCTTATTACAACTGTAACACAATTATTATTACTTACCTTATATTATTATTATTATTATTATTATTATTATTATTATCATCATAAATATTATTATTGCCTTGGGTTACTATAAAATAATCAAGTTTTATATATATATGAATAAATAAAATAAATAAATAAAATGTGTTAAAAATAAACAGTAGCTAATAATAATTATTAGCTACTGTTTATTTTTTAATTATTACATATTATAACAATTATTGTAATATTATGTAACAATTATTTTTTATTTTTTCATAGGTTATTATATAACATCTATATTATTATGTTTGTTTTTAAGAATTTTCGACATATAAATGTATATGGATTTGATATAAATGGTTTTTAGCCATCGATACATGTAGGTAAACACTCATGCGTCTAATACTCCTCTGTTTACATCAATATATAGATATACAATTTCATGCTGTATAATAGATTAGGTATCTCACTAAATCATATTATAGCATTACAACAACAAACACAGCTGGAATGTTGCTATATGTCAAAGCTCTTTAAGTACTGATAGCTACAAATAACGGTAACATAAAACTGCGTACAACATTTTTAAACTACGATTTAACTAAATGACTACATGCAGTATTATTAGTCCACCGTATTAAGTTACATAGGAACGACATGAAATACCGATCTCTAGAAAGTAAATATTGGAAAAATGAAATATAATCCAGAGGAGTTTTAATCAATGGTGCACAATGTGTATATATATGATGTGTATTATTTTTATGCATTGATCTTTTAGTCTAGACCAGTGATGCCCAACCTTTTTCCCTTGGCGAGCCACTTTGGTAAACAATTATCTTCAAGCGGGCCACAAAGTATGAAAATACAAAAATAATCTTATATATTAGACTTGTTTTCTTATATTTTATTGTCTATTGAAAAGATTATGAATTGAGGTACACATCGTAGGTACACCATTAATTTGATCAGTACGTTATTTTAAGTACACGGGTGATATCGATATTTAATTGTGAAGTTTCCGTATGAAAGACTCTAGACTCTAAACGAATTAATGAATAGAGTACTTAAAGTCTTTAAATATTGAAACAAAATTAAAAAACTTAAAATACCCTTATAATAACGTTATGTACAGCACTTACATGTTATTGTATAAATATATACGTTTATAGAAACTTAATTAGCGTACACTCGGAAATTAATTTCAAACATGATTGCACGAATACTATTGCTAGTATAAATTATTTAATTTGAAGTAATGTTCTCAAATGAATTGAGTTTATTAATGTTTCAATTAGAAATGCAGCCAACCGCTTTGGATATAAAATATATAATGTATTTTTTATAAACTTGTCCCATTATCTTACATCTCTGCTCGATATAAATTGAAAAAATTATTGTTATTTTTAAATCCATTTTAGCATTATATTTCTACGCCTTCCTCTTATAATAATTTTTTATGAACCAAAGTTCAACTATAAAGAATATTACTTTTCTAAATAATTATTTCAAAATTATGTTATATTGATTTCTTTCGAATTGTGTTTACATGGAACAAAATTATTCTAGTAATTTTCACTACTCGATATCAATACAGTGAACAAAAAGTTTTACAAATAGTCGATTATAAAATAGATAAGATAAGAATAAAACAACGAGGTTGATAGTTTAACAAAAGTTAACAAAAGTTAATAGTGTACAACATGACATGTGATGTTTGACTAAACAAAATGTACAATACATTGTAATGTACATTTTGTTTAGTATATGAATTTATTTCTTAACTAACGATTTTTCATGAATATCTTCGAATAATTAGACTTGTGATTTTTGATAATATTTTAGTTTTTATTTAGATAGTACATACATAAAGTGGTGTGTTGAACTGATTTTTGGCGAGGAGCAAAATTGTATATAAAATATCCCCTAACTTCACTGACAACTTTAAATTAGTTGCCAAAATACAAAATTTCATATTTATATAATATGCCTACATTTGTTTAGATATTTGTAATGCGTATGCGATTAATTAATGAATTTATTACTCTTCAATAATATAGTTTTACAAGTTACAATATTAAATATACTAGTATTAAACCCAGTATGATAGTATTCACCAAATCACCATCAGATTTTAAAGAATTAATTGCTTTAAAATAATACCTAGATATAACCTAGATATTTCATCACACAAAAATATTTTACAGTAAAATTATAAAAGTTATAAAAAAATTAAGACGCTTAGCCTTAGCCGATTTAATATTTCCTTCGTACACATTTACATTTAAAGTTAGTTTTTCAATAATGAAAACATTTTTTTGGTTATTCAATAGTTTTTTGTACCTCACGAACTTTGTACAATCACACTTTAAATTAGGTATCGTAGCCTTACTTGAAAATGTTTTGTTTCAGCGATTATAATTATTAAATAATAAGGTTTATTTACTTGGGAATCAAACAATCAAAACGTTTATCATCAATGAATGCCGGCGACCTAAATGGTTTAATTTATTGTGAAGCCGATAGGGTAGCCGACGACCCAAAATGAATTATTTTTCAGGGGCCGCTTGGGTCATCGGCTACAAAATTCGACATTAATTTAAATGGATTTTATTTTAATACGGATTGGAGATTGAAAAATAAAGATTTTACCGTGACGTAGACAATAAAAAATAGATAGTTTTGAAAAAAATATCATCAAAATCGGACAATTAGAGCTATTTTTATAAACAAAAACATTTACGATAAATTATGAAAAAATAGTATGGCCACCACTCTGAAATGACTTGGGTCGCCGGCGGCCATGTGGCAGCCAACGTGTTATCTACTGCAGTTAGTTCACAAAATACAATTGTAATCTGTCTTTACAGTCACAGCGCGTGGTATTTTAACATTAATCGTGATGTCGGAGCCATAAGTTCAAAGAGTTTTAAAGATACCTATGTCTTTTTTCATCGTTTCGTATCCCTCATTTATCTTCCAAAGAGTATTTCACCACAAAACAATTACTTTTAACGATATAGTAATATGTTATATATTAACCGATTGCTTAAACTACGAACTCTACAGGAAAAAAGCCAATCTCCCTGAAAATATTTCCAAATCACTCGAAAACTGCCGAGAATCCATGAAAGCAACATACAAAATCAACAAAATTGTTTAGTAACATTTAGACAGGAAAATTTACCAATGTTGTTGTGGGTTATTTTGAATAAATAAAAAAAAATATGTTAAAACTAAATCGATTTTCTTTCATTTCGATAATATGTATTATATTATACATACAATTATGTTTTTTTTTTTTTTTACATATCTCATGTTCTATTTGTCGGTTGTCTATTTGTTGGTTACTGACGAATTAATTAACAAAGTTACTTTACCTATCACATAAACGCTTATACACATTTCCCCGTAAAGTTGTCACCATTCGAATATATATGTTCGTAAATAAAAAAAAAAAAATCGACCGATTTCATATTAGTAAAATAATTTTTTGAGGGAATATATATTTCTTATTATTGCGATCGTATTAAAATTGGTACTTTTGAAGTATTGTATTAAGTATTGAGAATCGTTAAAAAAGGGCTACATAATGTTTTAGTATAATAAAAGTCAGGCTAAATGCTTATTGTGAAATCTAAGAAATCACATTAAATTGGAAGCGGTTACGTGGACGCAGCCACTAGATATTGATGTAATCTCTTGAATTAATATAAGAATAATAGGTTTTCAATTATTTATTTATTCATTATTCACTATTTATCTTATTATTTATTAATTTATTGTTATAAACAATACAATTTAAATTAATTATTGTTGTTTCTCTTGTTGAAAACCTGTTTTTATAAAAATTGAAAACAAACAATTACAAAGATGTCAAATGACTGCGTCCTCGAAGTTGTTATCGATTTTCAATCATATGGCATATATAGGTATATACTAAAAAATCAATACTACAGAGTTGCAAAGCAAAAACGATCACATTTGAAATTGACGGCACAATTTTAATTTTTGAGGTAGAAGGATAAAAAATAAAAAAGTTGTTGCAAATTTCAGGAAGTTTATATTAAATATGAAAAAACTTATGTTCGAAACAGAATGTCCGACAAATGGCGTCCGCGCATAGCGATGCATTCTTGAAAGCGCTCTCCCAAGTTTCTCAAAACTTTTCCAACATTTCCATTTTGAATGATTCAATTTCACATCTTATCCAATCTCGTAAATCGACTAATTTCGACAAATCGATAAATCAAAAATTTGAACGCTTATGATCAATTGAAATTTTCGCCGTATAATATGCATATTATTATATTATGCTGTAGCACCGTCTTGTTGGAGTTAGATGTTTAGAGTATCCATTTAATTTTCCTTAAGTAAAGAATGAAAACAATCTTGAAGCAAAGTAATGTAACGCTCAGAATCCTCCGCCATGGTCTGATCACTTTCGTACATAAAAAATTAAAGCTCAATAATTTGAAGATAGTCACTGGGAAAAATCTTCTAGACAAGCATTAACATGTAAGGATAACTAAGCTTTCCGTCACGTACTACACATCGAGGCGTTCGGTATTTTAGTGCAATATCGCCTCCTAAAGCTAAAATTACCTCAAATGCGGTCGTTATTGCTCCACCACTGTATAACTAATACAGACAACATTAATTACACTGATTGAATACACCTAGTCTGAAATACTCGACCATTTAAAGTTTGCATAATTTTGCAATGATTATCAAAGGAAATAATTGTATTTGGTGCGGATTCAGCTTTCTGTTATTAATATTAAATAAATGTTGAATGACATATATTCACATAGGGTATTATGAAGTTTAAATGATTGTTGATTATTATGTATTGGTACTTCACGTTATAACTACAGACTAATTAATATTCAAAACCAATTCCGGGATAACCGGGTAAGAAGCTTGAATGATTTTAATAACCTTTGAGCGGTTAGTTTGAAACCGATAATAATATGAAGAACTCTTCATATTAATAGACGAATCTAGTGATCGGAATAATCTTATCAAAGGCGTTGATCCATATTTTTCTAGATATAATGTTCGTGTGAAATCATATTAGTTTCAAATAAATAATTAGATTTTATAAGGGTTGCGAGCATAATTTATTTAATTTTTTTTTTTCTTTATTTATAAATCCACATACATTACAATTATATTGTATCACGCGAAGAATCTAAATAATTGATATGGGTATTGCATTTAAGCTATAGCGTTGAGTCGCTTGAACTGGCTATTCTTGACGTAGACGCGGACAGAAAGAAATGTTTGACACCGCGACCGTCGTGATTATTATAAAATTGTCAGTGCAGAACCTAGGGAGAGGAATTTGATATGCTTGCTCCAGGTCCCATTTGGTGTAAAGACGCTCTTTAGTTCATGAAAAATAAAAATAAAAAAAGTCTTAAACATAGCCCGTAAACTCCATCCACACTGCATTATTATTAACATCGGGCGACAAATTTCTTAGATTCCAGCACTGAATATTGTATACGATATAATGTTTGTTGTAATGATAACTGTGTTATTAAAAATACGATTAGGTCCCATGTTCTACCATCATCACCATCTCGCTTCCGTCGCCGCCGCCGCAGCCGCCGCTCATCACCATCACAGCCACCACCAAAACCATCAATTACATCAGAACAGAGTGCACGCGGTCACCACGCCGTCTCCTCCACCGCTGTCACTGCCGTCTCGTCTGCAACCGGCCACGTCGATCACTCCGCCTGACGCTTCTTCCGCGGCCTACATGACGGACACCACGAGCACGGCCACCACGTCCTGCCGGCAACAGACTCTGCGGACAATCGCTAAGCCGATCGCGCGCCGACCTGCTAATGCCGCGAATCCGAATGTCACCAACGGGAATCTCCACAACTCCACGTTGCTGGCGCTGGCGGCCGCCGCGGCCGCGGCCACGGCGAGCCCGTCGTCCAACAGACCGTCCAGCGACGGTGGCGGCGGCACGGGTATTGCTAACGGTGCCGGCGACGGTGGTAGCGGTCCTGGCGCGTGCAACTCGCCCGCCCTGGCGAACTCGGCCGCCGTTTCGTCTTCCTCCACGACGCCCGGTAATTAATATTTTTCTTACACATAAATTATTAGAGATTAATTACGTTGGCCGCGGCCTCCTAGCCCCGTGCTGTGTACACAGTGCGTACGATATTGTGTAGAGCGCTGCTGCTGTTACCCGAACAACATCAGGCCGTAAAATGATTAATTACTTAAATTTTGTTTAAAGCAATTTGTAATCATCACCGTTCACGGTGCTGGTTCATTATGTAGTAATAAATGGTCGTCATACGGAAATAATAGCTGCGTCAGTATATTAGCAGTAGAAGTATTTAGTAATGCGTAAAGATGGTCGAAGTAGTGGTAGTAGTAGCAGTAGGTAGTACGGCGTAAGTGCAGAAAGTTTGTTGTTTTCTGTTTAGTTCGTTAGAGGTTTACTAACTATGAATACATAAACGTATGCATACTCGTATATTAGTGTGAGTGCGCGCGCACGCTGTGTGTGTGTAAAACCACGATATTTGCCGGTGACCCGGAAGAGATTTTCTCCGAAACAGCGTTTTAGGATTGAACGGTAACAACAACAAAAAACTCGGAAAATAATTAATTATAAAATAATCGCGCTCGCGTCTGTATATTTAAAGAGCGGTGGTACGTCGTCCACGGATGGAAGGAAAAGCTGTTATGTATACAGTGAATTCCGCTTAATGTGGACACCGGTTAATATGGGCATCCGCGTTATATGGGCAAAATGGTCTGGTTCCAAACTAAATGTATACTAATAATGTTAAAAAAAAAAAATCGTATAATATGGGCACTCGGTCCGGTTTATGTGGGCAATATTAATTTTATGATAGTGTTAAAATATGTACAACTAATATTGTGAAGTAATGTTATTTGGATACCTCTTCAATCAGGCCACCCAGCCGTGTAATAAATTATTTTTATTACTTATAGTAAAAATTAATACAGGTTGTATGTATTCTTGTTTGTTTTTAATATTAATAATAAAAAACAACTATTTCAATTATTGAGTTTCGTCGTAACTATAACATTTTGTTTATTAAAAGTAATAAAAATCATTACATTTTAAACTTTAATGGGAATTTGTTGTGAGTTAAATTGAATATTTAAGAGTGCGATATAAATATCGAGATATATATTAAAATTAAGATAAATAAACCAATAAACTTATACCTTTCTTTCCTTATCTCGACAACAATTATTTCAGTCTTACCGTGAATTTCAACGCGATCGTGAACATTAAAATTTTGTCTGTCTGAAAAGATCTTTCTTTCAAGGAAAAAATCTCAATTTTGGTCAAAGTGAAAATAATCTCTCTCTCCGTGCACTTAACGTTAAATCGCTGTAAAATTATGAGTTACGAGGTTATATTAATCATTATTATTTTGTATATTTATTTATCTATTTAATTTAACATTTTTTCTCCGATTATGACTTAGGTACGTGTGAAAAATAAAAACTTTTCATTACTAAAATGTTAGTGCTTTTGAACTAATTTCGTTTTATATGGCCAACTTATTGTGAGCAAATGGGTTTGGTCCTAATGTTTCCACATCAACGAAATCCACTGTATTAAGATTACTATACGAGGCGTAATATAATATTTTTATGTAACGTGTATTGAACCGCGACTAAGCGTATATACATATGAGTTTATTTCTATTATACTTATGTGATTGTTATTACCAACTTTGTGAATCCGTAAATCAAAAGCAGACTATAGCGATATGTGACACGATCAAGCAAGGATATTGTGTTTTTGACGAATGATATCGCGCGTTAGAACGGATCGTTAAATGCATTCGCGTGCGTCGTAAACACAAGCTCGTGAACCCCAGCAAATATAGTGCGCGCGACTGTGAACGACGACGACGCCGAGCGACACGTGCCGAACCGACGTCTATTCGACTGAAATGTCATCGGCAGCACATGCAGCGATGGTATGCTACAACTAACGATATCATATTCATACATTTTCGTTATTGTTATTACGATTTTACGTGGCTTCGAATACCGCCGAATTGGAAATTACCCCCTCCCCCTCTTAATTCAGTAGATGGGTGGACGGTTGATCGATACTCGATGGTCAATTTTCAGACATAACAATGAGCATACATCAATGCATATATATTATGTAATTTATGTAATGCGAGCGCAGCGACTAATTTTTTTTTTATAGTGGGTATTGAATACTTTTTTTTTGTCCCCTTCCCCCATAATTTGTTAGCGCCAATTGCACCTCTGCTGGCGATAAATGTTGTTTGAGAGGATAACTACGATGGAAACTCAGGACACCGATACCTCACGTGTGTTACTCGCCAACCTGATACTGTTATTGTATCATATGTTGTTGCTACAATATTTTACTCGATTTATTATCATTAGTACATGAATAACAAATAATATCAAAATAAACCCCCGTTTGCAAAACGTTTAATTGTGAATAAATGTACTGTTGATGGAAATTAAAAAAAATTAAAAAAGAAAAAAGAAAAATCGATAAAGTTAAAACGAGATTTCGTGGTATAGTTATAATAATAATAAGAATAATAATAATGTACAAGAGAGTAATAAATACAAGAGAAGAATTCGTGAAAAATGAAAAATGAACAAAAAAAAAAAAAAAAAATAAGGAAAATATATTATATAGAATGCGCGAACAAGAGAAATAACCGACTTCGCCCTGCACCAAACATCCATCCACCCCCTCAGTGCAGTGTAATCGAGTGCTGTGATTTCGCTACCCACCCTCTTAAACCATCCGCGCACCGTCGTTGTTCTAATACACTTCTCCTCCTCCAACCGAACTCGTACGCCGCCGTCCCCGTCGCCAATCCCTGGGCGAACCTGTCAAACGCACGCGCTACACGCTACCCTCGGCAGCACAACTACCCTTGTTCCTCTTCTACCTCCCCCACCGTCACACTTTTCCACTCACTTATTATAATATATTTAATAATCCAATGCGGCCGCAAAAAAGGGACCCTTCCACGTATTCTTCTTACTATTGAAGTCAGTTGCACACACTGTCCGCCGATTAGTGTTGTGTTGTTATTAGCGTCTGTTGCACCGGATTGCATTTCTGTTTTGATATGTTTATACATATATATATTATTCACTACGTCATCCCCCTCATCGTTCGTATAATAAAAATAATAATAAATAATTAAAAATTATCTTCTATGATGTATATAGTATAATATAACGCAGACGATTGCCACGCGGCAACATTTTGCAGAGCGTATTATAATACCATAAGTCCGTGACCAAAATGCGTATAACACTTGAGTTATTTTGAGGATAAAAATCATTATTATTATTATTATTATTATTATTATTATTGCAACACGTGCTGTTGGCGTCGCGAATATTGTCGCCCTGCTCTTTGCAATGTGGCGTTGAACCGTTCACGCAACGCCGTAATAATCATAATAAGATGAGAAGGTAACAGCTGCGGTTGCTTATATTATTATTAACACCGTCAATGTGGTTATTTATTATTTATTTATATTCAAAACGAACATGGTATTATTTTAGACAATTTACCGGTGTGCTCGTGGTTTGTTCCATCCATCTATCTCTCTCCTCAAAAGTTGTTCACCATAAGTGTCCGAAATATGTCAAATAAACATTTTTCTTCAACTTTCACTATTAGCGATTCAAAAATATAAAATTCCGTTAGATCTTGCTAAATTAATAACTCGATTTATTTTTCTAACAAACAAATTTAATAACAGAACATTTTATTTGTCTGCTGAACTTTGATCATTATGAAAATAAATTAATACGTTTTAACCCTTGAATGTTTATTAATTAGACTGTAATGTTATAACTTTTATTAAATTGCAAAATTAATTTTTATTTTTATACTATTTGACTTAAATATTTATTTATAAAATTAACCGAGTTAAAGTACATTATTTTGAAGTAATACTCGTGTCATTAGCGATTTAAAAATAAAATATTTTGTTCATTATTTTGTAAATAAAGATAAACCGTTAGTCGTGAGTACCAACATATACTACACTACAAATTATTTCCATGAGATAAAGATTTATTTTGATTTTGGGAGTAAAATTATATTTTTTAAATTTAGATCGTAATGAAAAAGTTGTAAGGTTGATATACATTTTTTTAGACAATAGCCTGTATTAAATTATACTAAGTTATAAAAAGAGTGCGTGTCCACGTGTGTGATACTCGCATAAAACATGGCCACGCAAAAATAGGTCAATAATTAATAATTTATACTTCAATTAACATATAGTTCGTCAGACATTCACACATATTATCCACTAATTACATTGTTTTTATTTGTTTTGTGAACATTTTAGGCCCAGGTCGTCCCAACGGTGCCGGAACGAACAGGTTTCCTATAGTACACCCGTCGTATAACTACCGTCATCACATAGCTCACCAGCATTCTCATCCCCATCACGAAATGTTCATGATGCAGTCCAGATCAAATGGAGTCGGCGGAGTGTCCAACTCGAACGGTTCGACACCTTCGTCAATTACCACGGTCCCACAATCGCCCTTCTCATCCGCGGCCGTTTGGCCTTATGGCACAGGGCCCAGCGCGAACGGGGGTACGTCTGGAACTATGTCACCACACCACCACAGAATCGCACCACTGCACCATCACCAGCATCACCCGTCGGCCACGACCATGTTACTGATGAGCACCAACAACAACACGTTGAACGTGATGAACGGTGTGGTAGTTGGTGGGAACAACAGGGGCAAACCGCGGAGGGGTATGATGCGACGAGCCGTGTTCTCTGACGCGCAACGAAAGGGCTTGGAACGTCGGTTTCAGGTGCAAAAGTACATCAGCAAACCAGATAGAAAGCGACTGGCCGATAAGTTGTCGTTGAAAGATTCGCAGGTAATTTTAAACAAATTGGCTATTTTTTGTGTTTTATACGCTCGCAAATAAATGTTCATATAGTATAGAATACAGTATAAAAAATGGACATAGGTGCCGTAATTTACAAAAGACACCTGCAATAATCAGGTTTCTGTCGAAAAATCCTTATTGGGTATTGAAAATGATGTTGTTTGAATTTATCTAAACTGAGATATTTATAAACTGATTGTAAAGACAATTTCATATTTTTTTTGATTTTAGTTTATCGAAGAATATCATTTAATTTACATGCTATCCGGTAATAATTATTGTGTCAGTATTTTCATTACGATATTGTTCAAATATCAAATATTATTTGCAAAAGTAATTCTATTACATTTGCATTTAATCTATTAAAATGGTAACTAAAACTATTAGTGGGGATTTACAAAAGAATAAAATAAATTATTAATGTTACTGTTTATGTTAGTTTTGTTTTAAATTATATTTGTTATGCATAAAAAATATGATAATCTCACAACAATTTAGTTAAACGAGTTTAAAATAAGTTGAAGCATAAGCTGATAACATATTTATAAAGATTTTTAGATTCTGAACAGAGTGAAGAATGTATTGATTTTACAATGATGTGTGTTTTTTTTTTTTTTTTTGTGTCTGTCGACACGATTTGGGGCAGTAAAAATGCTTCGATTGCCTTATGTAGCAACTTTTCTGAAAGGAAAGTGAATCTATTTGGTACTTTGGGGGGTCAAAAGTAAAAAATTTCCAATATTTTTTAAATGCGACGGGAAAAACCATAAAAAAATTTGGGAAAAACAGGAGTTTTTACGCAAAACCAGTTTTCGACATAATCAAATTTTTTATTTTGCTATAACTCAAAAACTAATCGATGTAAATACTTGAAATTTTCACCAAATGTTTATATTAGCGTTCTCTATACACCATTAAATTTTCAAAGTATTTTGACTTTTATTAAGCTATTTATAGACAATTGAAATTTTCAATTTTTTTAAGTATTTTTTTTTTAAATAACGATAAAATTTTTTTGGTTGCCCAGAAAAATCTTGAAAATTTAATACAAGGTTTCTTATAAATTGTTCCTTAACTGATAAAAAAAAATCCAAAATCGTAAGTCACAATTTTTTTTTATAAGTGCTCAAAGTTCCAATTTATACGAAATATGTAAAAATCACGACAATGTGCAAGTTATTTTGTAGATAAAAATTCATAAAATTTTTTCTGTTCATACTTAAGGTTCAAAATTTTAACACTAGGTTATCTATAAGCTACTCTTCAAAAATCTTTAAAAAAATTTCTACCGGAATTTGAGGAAAAAATTTTATGACTGTTTGAAATTTAAATATTTACGAAATTGCATAAAATAGCGATTTATTCTCAAACGATTTTAAATATTTTTTATAATTCAAAAAGTATAAGTCGCAGATTTTTGAAATTTCTACCAGCTGTTAAGATTGGTATTTCCTTTATGTCATATTTTTTTCAAAATATTATATTGATTTTTAAGCCACTTATAGGCATTTAAAATATTCGATTTTTTTACATTTTTTTATTATAATCGGTGATAAAAAAAAATTTGGCTCGTACAAAATACTTGAAAATTTAATAGAAGATTTCACACAAGTAGTTCTTAAAGTCATTCAAAAATTATTAAAATCCATAGGCACAATTTTTTTTTATAAGCGTTTGAACAGCGAATATTGACATAAAATTACATGTAAAATATAATATAATGTATAATATTCTAGATTGACAAAGATATCGGTTTTTTTTTAAAATGCTCTAACTCAAAAACGAAAAACTGCAACAACTTGAAATTTTCACCAAATCTTTATATTGACGTTTTCTATACATGGTTAAGTTTTCAAAGTATTTTGACATATTTTGACTTATTTATAGACAATTTAAATTTTTGATTTTTGTAAAATTTTTGTTTTTAAACATCTATAAAATTTAATTGGTTGAGCAAAACTCTTGAAAATTTAATACTAGGTTTATAATAAGTTAAACTTATCGTAACTAAAAAATATCGGTGATCGGTTAACTCAAATTTTTTTTATAAGCCCTTAATACTCAAATTTGTATAAAATGTGTAAAAATCACGATAATTTGCAAGTTATTTTGTAGATAAAAATTCATAAAATTTTTTTTGTTCATACTTAAGGTTCAAAATGTTAACACTAGGTTATCTATGAGCTACTCTTCAAAAATCTTTAAAAAAATTTCTACCGGACTAAAAGGAAAAAATTGTATGACTGTTTGAAATTTAAATATTTACGAAATTGCATAAAATAGCGATTTATTCTCAGACGATTTTAAATATTTGTTATAATTCAAAAAGTATAAGTCGCAGATTTTTGAAATTTCTACCAGCTGTTAAGATTGGTATTTCTTTTATGCAATATTTTTTTCAAAATATTATATTGATTTTTAAGCCACTTATAGGCATTTAAAATATTCGATTTTTTTACATTTTATTTTTATAATCGGTGATAAAAAAAATTTGGCTACTACAAAATACTTGAAAATTTAATCGAAGATTCCACAGAAGTAGTTCTTAATGTCATTCAAAAATTATTAAAATCCATAGGCACAATTTTTTTTTAAAAGCGTTTGAACAGCGAATATTGACATAAAATTACATGTAAAATATAATATAATGTAGAATGTTCTAGACTGAAAACTAATTCGCTGTATGCAACTGCCAACCCATCCTAATTGAAAAATATATTTATCGTTTCAAAATAAAAAATACTTTTTACAATGTTTATAAATAACAATGTATTATATCCTAGACAAACATATGAACTCCGTTCAGAATCGTTATTCGTATACAATGATATCTATCATTGCATTCAAATTTAACAAATCCATTATAATAATGACCTATACTATAAGCGAGGTGCACTCCACCCCTAACTGTACAGCAGAGCGAGGCCCATCCGGTTTTTTTTTATTTTAATTTTACAAAAGATTTAGCTCTATAAATATCAGATTATAATGTAGCAACATCGCTAAGAAATTATATTCCCTCTCATGTTATCTGGTAATATTACTTTAATGTTATTTTAAAACATCTCTACCATATTGCCTGAATGACAGCGGTTATGAGCATTAGCAATCGCATACATATTGCAATTACGTTAATACAACTTAAAAATAAAACAAATAAATAATAATAATCCCAATATAATAATAATTTTTTAAAATGATAATAAGTTTTTATCAATCGATTACTGGTTTGTTAAGAAATGATAAAAAAAATGTTGATTGTATAAACTATTTATTATTTTTATAAAACATTTTTTGTTATCGTAATAAAAATCTTTATTATAATAATACGATTTTTATCAAATAATTATCAATTCCATATCCATCAATATTATTTTTTTATCAAATCAATAAATACTTTATGGGGCCATTATTCATAAATACTTTATTAAATCAATCTACTTTTTTTTTTAATTTATTGTTATTTTTCGTTGAGTGTAAAGATAAAATGAATTTTCAAATAATGTTGAATATTTATGTTATACTGTCATCTTAAAAGGATGAGTAAATTTAATTATGTAGACTATCTGTATAATATGAAAAACTATAAATACTAAATAAAGCTTATCGAATATTTAATATTAATTATTAACACATGGATAACTATTCAATTTTAACCTTTTTTTTTTAAAAAAAATAGTATTTTAAATGTATTATAATCCAACTCTAACTGAAGAACTAATTTCATATTATCGGACTTCAACAATATTTTATTCATAGTGTTTTTATAATAAAAATGTGAAGTAAAAAGTTTGAGTGGGTCTTAAAATATTAATAAAATACAATGTGTAAAATACTAAAATTATGTGGGTCAATGGTGTGTTATCTGTGTTATTATATTTGTGTGTCAATTAGGTTTTATAATGTTATCTCATTTTTCAACTACAATACTCAAAATAGATTTACTGCCATTTTCGGTGATCACTGTTTCAATAATCTTATTTACAATTTGTATTTTTGACAAATATGTTCAACAAAAATCTTTATAATATACTATTTAGTTAGTTGACTTAAAATTTTATCATATACTTTACTTAATGAATTCTTTCTTATAAATACTTAATGGGCTGATTATTAGAGTTCGAGTTTCTATTTATACAAAATAAATTAATTTTTAACTGCCGTTTTATAAAAATCAATAATTTTTAGCATGTAACTGCAGTTATTCCAGTCAAGCTTTATTCACTATAAAAGTCAGCTTACAAATATTCAAAAACTTGCTTTGAAATTTTGAAAGTTAAACCGAAGTCTGAAAAGTTCAGTGGCAGTTAGAATGTTAAGACATTTATAATTTATAAGAAATAGACATTTATTTGTTAACATATATCCTAAACGATACTCGACATCAAACTATATGATTACGGACATAAATGTCCAAATATTTTAATCTACATTATAAAAATAAAAATGCGTAACATATTTTAAATATATTTTCCTAAAACAATATCTTATAATTTTTTTTTTTAAATTTATCAGTAATAGATCAGAACGCAACTTTAGAGATAGCGTATCAAACAGATAGAGTGACTTTTTTGACAGCGCTGATCCTAAACGGACCGTTAAGCTGATGAAGAAGAAGAATATCTTATAAAAAAAATTATAATTACATATATTTCATTAGATAATTGTAATAACGTATTGGTTCTATAATACACAGGTACACCATTATATATTATTTAAATTGGTAGCGCCTATATGAACGCAGTCATTAGACGGCGCAGTCAGGGCCGTATTTAGGGGAGGGTCAAAGGGGCCCCGGGCCCCCACAAAATGAGAGCCTCTTCTCAGGGGAATTTTTTTACGTATAAAACACGATAATATAATATTTTCAAAATAGATTTAAATTACAACTCCAATAAAAATGTTTAATCGTTGATTCTGTTATAAATATATAAATAAGCTGATCTTATTTCATCACACTTAAGTCACAGTAAAATAAAATAAAATAACTTATTTTCTTTGAAACATAAATATAAAATCTTGTTTCCACGATCGACGCAATACACGGAAGGATAAAAATAAATCCGGTACACACATTTGTTGTGCTCAAAACGACCATACATTACCAATTGACGTAAGCATGTAGCTAATTTTTGTACAGCCGCCGGGAGCGCAATGAATGTATGTTCCGCTAATAATTTATTTAATGGATAAGACACATTTGTCAACACGAAAATCTGCAAAAACTTGTTTTTGTAATAAATATTGATGTTAATTGCATAATAACCAATTATAATTGACTATAAAAATCTAATAATTTTTTACATAATTTTTTTGGGTGATTCACGTGCTCCTTTGCACCAAAAAACGAGCCGTCACTAGGTATATTTAAACCTGTATTATATCACTGATCATGATTTTTCCCCCATCTCGATTCACATATCGAAACGTTCGAAAACAAATTAAATAATGATAAAATTAACAACTTTTCTTTTTTTGACTATTATCATTTTCCCCGTAGTTTCTTACTTATATATGTAAGGATATTTATTACGTGTTAGATAAAACTTGATATAATAATGATGTTTACACTTCGATATCATTTGTGGCGGCCATAGGTGAAAATATGGTTCCAAAACCGCCGAATGAAGTGGCGGAACACAAAGGAGCGGGAACTGCTTGCGGCCGGCACTGGTTGCCGTGAACAAACTTTGCCAACGAAAAACAACCCGAATCCAGACTTAAGTGACGTGACCACAACATCGACTTCTAACAACAACAACAACAACAACAACAACAACAACAATAGCAACAATAACAATAATAACAATACGTCTTCTTCGACGATGCAAATGGGCGGATGCACGCAGACCGCGGGAGCCGTGGTCGTGGCGTCGACACCTTCGAGTACAGCTGGTCAACATGAAAAGAAGAACGTTACCAACTGCAATAATGGCATGAAAAGCCATCAACATTTGCTCCAACAGAGGCAGATGCAGCAGAAAAAAATCAACGTAGCCGTGGATCAGATGTTGCTGAACAGAGGTGGCGGCGGACCATTGGTCGCTAGGCAACAGCAAGTGTTGTAGTATTATAGCAGTATAATATATTACATGATATTGTAATTTTATGATTTTATATGTATACACACCCACTCTATACACATACATACTATATTACATCTTACACATCATTCACACACACACACACACACACACACACACACCTGGATACGAGATTACATTATTATGTACGTAACTATAAATTATATTCAATAATAATAATCATAATTATAATAATTATAATAATTATAATAATCATGATAACAATAATATGTGACATAACAGAGTAAAGTTCCCATCTAAACATAAATTTATTAATGTTTGAATGCTTTGTGCGGTTATTTGCCTCAATACACAGTAAAAATGTCAAAACTCGCAACGACAAATAAAAACAACAAAAAAATTAATATATTGAATAAAGGGAAAAATTAATTATCGTATAGCATTATCAAATATATTTTCCATTTTTCCATAATGGACTGCTATAATACGAATTTTTTTCTTCATTATCCATACATACCATTTTTTCTCTCTCCAAATCTCCATTATCGGATGAGTATATCTATATATTTATAAAAATACATATATATATATATATATATATGTATGTATATTAAACTCGAATGGTGCACAGGAAAATAAAAAAAATAATGCTGCGGGAAAGTGAATACAAAGGGGCGGAAAAAATACCCAATAATATATATATATATGTATAAAACGAGCAAATAAAAACGACTGTCGAGTCAACTGACAAAACAAACGCAATAGAAAGAGGAAAACTCCCGTTTCCTCCTCCGGAAAAAACATAATAGAGGTAAAAATTCCCTACGTTTCTTCCTCCCCTCGTGCCACGGACATATATAATAATAATATGACAAAAACAGAAGTAGCCGGACTATAGTATACATACATATATAAAAAATATCAAAACGGAAAGAGAAAGAGAAAGAGAGAGAGAATTAATGCCTGTAAGAGAGTTAATAATAATAATTTTCGAGCGTAATCGGTTGTCGTCATTTTCTCAAATCCTATTTACAAATAATGCCGCATCTCCTTCCACTCGACATATCGAACGAGCACTGCTCAGTAGTACTCATTTTTTCTCACAGCAGTGGGTCACTGCGAAATATACTGGCAACGTTTTTCAAAGTCCGGGACAAGTATAATCGAGATTGCACACAAAAACGACGCCAGCAGAGTATGAATCTCAAGCGCTTAGTCTAGGCGTCGGCATCATTGGGTGAAGTTGAACGACATTACGACAATAGTGGCTGTGTCTGCTACAGCTGCGGTGTTAATGCATGCATATATATGACATAAATATGCATTGAGAAATATTATTATTACGTGTATATACGTATAGCGGTGTATAGCTAGTGGGTGCGTGGTGCGCGATTGCGCGAAAAGAATACAACGGAAAGAAGTATGGAATAAAGGACAGGTAAAAAGAAAAATCTCGAAAAGTAGGTGTGTGCACGGGAAGGGAAACAATAATGGCGGCTATAATGCAAAAAAAAGAAAAATAAAAGTTCAAACGGCGCGATAATAGTGAGTACATACATATATATTATATAACTTTACAGAATAACACGGCGTGTGTG
>JASXSY010003058.1:0-38927 GCA_034509805.1 Sipha maydis | reverse complement strand
TTGCAGTTTTTCGTTTTTGAGTTAGAGCATTTTAAAAAAAACCGATATCATTTGTCAGTCTAGAATATTATACATTATATTATATTTTACATGTAATTTTATGTCAATATTCGCTGTTCAAACGCTTATAAAAAAAAATTGTGCCTATGGATTTTAATAATTTTTGAATGACTTTAAGAACTACTTCTGTGGAATCTTCTATTAAATTTTCAAGTATTTTGTAAGAGCCAAATTTTTTTTATCACCGATTATAAAAAAAAAATGTAAAAAAATCGAATATTTTAAATGCCTATAAGTGGCTTAAAAATCAATATAATATTTTGAAAAAAATATGACATAAAGGAAATACCAATCTTAACAGCTGGTAGAAATTTAAAAAATCTGCGACTTATACTTTTTGAATTATAACAAATATTTAAAATCGTTTGAGAATAAATCGCTATTTTATGCAATTTCGTAAATATTTTAAATATTTAAATTTCAAACAGTCATACAATTTTTTCCTCTAATTCCGGTAGAAATTTTTTTAAAGATTTTTGAAGAGTAGCTTATAGATAACCTAGTGTTAAAATTTTGAACCTTAAGTATGAACAGAAAAAATTTTATGAATTTTTATCTACAAAATAACTTGCAAATTATCGTGATTTTTACATATTTCGTATAAATTGGAACTTTGAGCACTTATAAAAAAAAATTGTGACTCACGATTTTAGATTTTTTTTTATCAGTTAAGGAACAACTTATAAGAAACCTTGTATTAAATTTTCAAGATTTTCTGGGCAAAAAAATGTTATCGTTATTTAAAAAAAAAATACTTAAAAAAATTGAAAATTTCAATTGTCTATAAATAGCTCAATAAAAGTTAAAACACTTTGAAAATTTAATGGTTTATAGAGAACGCTAATCTAAACATTTGGTGAAAATTTCAAGTATTTACATCGATTAGTTTTTGAGTTATAGCAAAATAAAAAATTTGATTATGTCGAAAACTGTTTTGCGTAAAAACTACCGTTTTTCCCAAAATTTTTTAGGGTTTTTCCCGTTGCATTTAAAAAATATTGAACATTTTTAGTTTTGACCCCCCAAAGTACCAAATAGATTCACTTTCCTTTCACTCCGTTCAGAATCTAAAATTATTTTGAACAGATTCTAGCATAGTATTTTGCGTTGATGTATTATTTATTCAGATGAGGGGGCAGTACTCAAGGTGAGAACGGACAATAGAACAGTAGAGGATTTTTAAGGAAACAGGATCTGAGAATGTACCACAAGTACGTTTTAGGAAACCCAAGTTACGAAAAGCTTTATTTTGATCATTTCGGTATGAAGAGAAAAATTTAATTTTGGATCAAAAATCATTAAATTGAATAACTAGCTCGATTATTAGATGTAGAAATTGAGTATTGAAAATTAAAAGGTTTCTTTATTAGGTGAAATCTCATAAGTTTACATTTGCTAAAATTTAAAGATAGATGGTTTCCTCGTTACACCACAAGAGTAAGCTATTAATATCCAGTTGTAAATTAATAGCATCTTGCTCAAACTTAATAATTTTTACTAATTTGGCGTCGTCAGCAAAGAGAAGGATATTGGAATTTGCGATAACACTAGGAAGATCATTTATAAATATATTGAAAAGAAGAGCTGAGAGGTGGTCACCTTGAGGAACACCAGAAGGAACAGTGAACTGCGTAGAGGTAAATTTAGATATTTAACGGTTTGGAGATGTCCTGATAAGAAAGACTGAAACCAATTAAGTAGGGGACCAGAGAAACCAAATAACCGAAGTTTTTTAATAAGGATTACATGATTAACATGGTCAAATGCCTTAGAAAAGTCGGTATAGATAATATCGGTTTGTGCATTCGCTTCAAAAGACTGGAGGATAATATTTTTCACCACAGTCTAAATTATTACAAGTAGATCGTTTAGGTATAAATCCATATTGATGAATTGAAAGTAATGATGAGCAATAGTTTAATAATTTTGACGATATTAAATGTGAAAATAATTTTGGTATAACAGATAACTTAGAGATAGGGCGATAATTTGAAATTAGAGAAATGTCACCTTTTTAAAAATGGCAAAATAAAAGAAGTTTTCCAAACTGAAGGGAAATTCCTTTGTTAAGGAGATAGTTTAAATATATTAGTTAAAACCGGTATTAAGATAAATCTACAATTATATAAAAAAAATAGAAGGTATACCGTCTGGACCTGAATTAGAACTAAGTTTGAGATTGGAGATTAAATTAAGAACATCGAGTTCAGTGAAGGAGACGAAATTTATATTTAAGTCGTAATTTAAATTTATGTTATTAGTATTTAGAGATGAAAAATTAGGGAGGGGAGGTACATAAGAATAGGCATCAGAGAAAAAAACATAATTGTGTGGATCTGTATCTTTTCGATGGCTAAATTAAACATTTTACCCTTGATAAAAAGCTTATCTGAAGCTCTTACCTAAATGCAAAAATAAACATAAATTAACAGTTGATTATATGTCCTTCAACCAATCCTTTGTCAGGAGGATTATCAATTGAGTTTATCAATTACGCCGTTTTGATATCGATTCCGTCAACTATCAATTCCGCCGAACATCTGTGTATGATGTATATTGATTGCGCCGAAGATACATTATATTGTTTCCAGCAAACGTCCATTTCGGCGATCCCGACAAATTTTATTATTAGCTAGAAAGTTAAGTAAAATATTGCAATTATTCTCATTAAATATAAATTGAAGTAAAACAAATAATAAATATATTAATATACTCCAGTATATATACATGTATATAAACTAAATGAAAAAATAAACAACGCTAGAAAGATTACTCATCTTTTATTTATATATATAAGTATTTATATTAAGATGGTCTTGATTTATTTATCAAAATAACGCTAGATTTATATAAACTTTGTATAAACTTAAATTTTATTCTAGCAAGCCTTTCACACAAATATATCGAAAATAAAATAAGTACTATATAAATAAATTTTATATTGTATGACTAGGCAAAATATACAAGGTTTAGAGTATATACAGTATATACAGTAGTCAATTTTCGCTCACAGTACGTGTACTTGAATAAACGAAAAAAATGAGGATGTTCAAATGAAATTTAAGCGTAAAATAATAGTAAAGATATCGATTGACGTATTCTATTTAAAAGCAAAAATATAGGAACTTTATGAGGTTAGCCGATTTAACTTCTTTCTAAAATATTTCAATAACCCCTATATTTTTCATACTTCTCGTAAATACTTGTATAACGATTTTTATGCGTTTGGTCGACGAATAACATTAACGATTAACCCTCCTCTCATCAGTGGAAATCTTGAAGTTCTACGCTTATGATTGAATTGATGTATTCAACGATTTTAATTAATTTTAAGCTAGAGGGGGCAAACTGTAGTATCTATCTAGAAACGACATTGCCCCCCGTGGCCATATCTATTATATTTTGTGTTCTCTTAATCATTATAATGTTATAGGCACGCATTTATTTTTATACATGAAGATACGACGTATTACCTGCAACAATAATCGCTTTGATAAATCGTTGAGATCTTGACGCACTCGATAAAACAACAGTCGCATATAATCATTACCTATTAAATAATATAAAAGAATTATTACAAAGCCGATAGCCAATCAACTACTCTTATAAAGATTTTCATCAATTTCATATTTAGATCACTTGCTATTTTAAAATATGGTATTATCTTATTAACAAAATGTATTAAGCTTTATACATTTTTACTTTGTGTCATGGTGACGATGTAAAAAAATACTTCTATTCCTGCGAAACAAATCATAAATCAATAAGTCAAATAAGGACTGGGTCAATAGACCAACAACTTCAATCAATCTTATTCCCATCACTTAAAGCGAAATAAATGAACACAATAGCCTCATATAACATACAAATATTTTAAATATTTTAAAAATATGTGTACTATTATAACTCATTTTTTATATTCACATTGTAACTTATAACCACTGATTATAGAATTGATCTATTCTATAATCAATGTTATTACATATTAGTAGGATTGAAAATTATACAACACAAGTGTTTAAAAGGAAATAATATTATAAGTAGAACTCATAAAATTAAAACTATTAGGGGTGTCCTGAAATTATTTTATTTGTACCACGGGTTGCTTATAATTTTAAGTATTTTCGATTTTATTTTATAAAATTAAAATTAAAACAATAACAAAAAATTATAACAGAAACAATTGTCAAAATAAACAAAATAATTAGCTAATAATCTTTTATATGAGATCATAAACAATAATAATGACCAGGGCTCGGGAGTTATAGCGCTAAAAATCAATAAAATAAGTGCTTTAAAAAGCACTTAAAAACATCATTATAAGCAGTCAAATAAGCGTTTAAAAAATTTAAATTTAAACAAAAATATTTAATAAAAAAAAAAATTAACTAAAATAGGTAAATAAGCTAAAATTTCTAAATTTTCTTTTGACATGAACACTAGACAAATTTTGAAACTGTGTTGGTTATAAAATTAAATATTACAAAAAATATTAAAACAAAAAAATGTAGTCCATATTATAATTTTTTAATTAAAAAATCAAAAAAATAAATAAATATAAATCCTTATACTATAAAAAAGTTTAACTTTGACTTTCGAAACATTTTGCCTTGTTGTTTATAGATTTTCCAAGGCATTTTGTGAAAAATAAAATGTAAATAATATTTATAAACAGTTACACAAATCTGGGGGAGGTCAGTGGCCTACGCTATCGTTTATAATTAAGCAGAGATATGCAAAAGATGCAAAAATAATAAGAAGAACAGGAATTAAGCATTTTTTTTAAAAATCGTCGAAAAAAGTAAAAAAAGCACTTTCAAATTTCGTAATCAAACGTATTATAACATGACATACACATTCATAACTTTCTTAATATAAATTAAAATATTATGTTTGTTTCGGTTCAAAAAATTATTTCCCAAAAGGATCCCCATGAATTCCAATGCAAATGATTAAAGGAGATCATACCCTTTAAATATAGTATTTTTGCATTATACATACAAAACGAATTCTGTGCTCAGTTAAACTCGGATAAAAATTGAATTTAATTGAAAAATATTTTTGACATATTCGTAAAACAAGACTGTATTGACTGAATTTCACATAAATTTAAACATTTTTTTTTTTCATTTTAAATCAATATTAAATTATAATTTATTCGACAAACAAATAAGTAGGCGCAACAAAATACTCATTACTGGGTACATGTCCTGATTTCTTTAACCCTAATCTGAAAAAAATGAAAACAAAAATATAAAATATATCTATAGAAAAATAGACTTTTTAAAGATAGAGAATTGAAAATTACATAAAAATTAAAATTTGTTAACTATTATAGTAACTAAAAACTCGGTGGATAAAAAGAAAAAAATCCTTTTGACATTTCATTCACACCTATTAAATTTTATAACTTAAAATTCTTGATAAATAAAATTATTTATTCCTCTCTTGTACTATAGAGTTATAGACATTCTTCTATATTGTTTCCAGTACATTTTATTTAAATAACAATTAGCAAATGGTTAGTTAAAACAAATTTAACTAAGAACTCTGTATGTATAAATGTATACAAATTAAAGCGTTTCTTATGACCTTGGGTGTTATAATTGTACAAATTAATATCAGTCTAAGTAATAAATTTATTATTTGATTTTTTAGTTTTAAAATATTGAATGTGATTTGTATACCTATATATGAACTTTTGGTAAAAATTTTTTTATCTTTCACTCAATAATATCATAAAATCAATATAACTTTGACTGTGTAAATAATTATATATTGTAATAATTAGGTATAGTTATTGGTATAAATAATTTTCTTTAATTTTATCATAATTTAAAAAGCTATATTAAATATGACCGTGGTGTTTTTACTGAAAATAAAGTTTTGCATACAAATTAATTTTATCCAGACTTGATTTTTTTTCGAACCTAAATTATTCATCAATAAAATATACCTAGAGTAGGTTTTAGACTACGATTTATCATCACTTTAAAATCTAACACGAACATACTTAACAGACCAGTCCAATCGACGATGACCCATTCCAAACCTATTACACGTGCGAAGTGTTCTCCACGTGCAATGAACGTTTGGTTTTTTTTACATTAACATTTTTGTTTTAAATTAAAAATCCAGCTTATGTGAGTTATATTTTACATTTTTTTTTTTTTATATATATATATAAAACTGAAACCATTAATTTATTTTATTAAAATGTTTTTTTCTGCAAAAATTAAATTAAATTAATATTTCTTATATAATTAACAACAATTGAAATATCTGTGGTAACTCATTTTGAAAAAAAAAATATTTAAACATTATAATGGTTAAATAAAATAAAATAAAAATTATATTTTTGATAGAAAACTTAAACTTACACATGAAAATATTTCCATACAAATAACGAACTGTATTAACAGATACATATTAACGTAATAATCAAATCAAAATTCAACAAACATCAATGCCGGTGTAACCGGCATTATTTACCCCCGTGAACCCCCCCCCCTGATAAATATTCGCTAGTGAAATTTTACCGGTGGGTAAATATTCACTAGTGATATTTTATCCCCGGAATATTTTATCGGGAAGTAAATATTCTCTGGTGGAATTTTACCCCCCTGTAAACTATATCTAGTGAAATTTTACCCCCCGAATATTTTACCGGGAGGTAAATATATTTTCTAGTGAAATGTTACCCCCCGGTAAACTATATCTAGTGAAATTTACCCCCGGCATATATTTCCTATTAAAATTTTACTAGTGAGGAAGGGTAAAATTTCACTAGATATATTATTATAGATATTTGCCTCCAACATAAATTATTCGTGGGTAAGTGCAGGTTAGGATAATATTTTATAATAAGCTATAACTTTGTTAAGTTTATTTATAACATGGGAGATGGGCTGTAATGAGTGGCCACAATCACAGCCTGGACTACTCTCATTTTCCATTTATGTAGCATCTCTCCGGAGCGACTATGTCTTGTACGTAGGCGATTGAGTGTTACCCACTCATGACGGGGTAATTGTTGTCCAGGAACTAGAGTATCCAGGCTTTTAATTAGGCTATAATTGTCTTTGGCAGAATTCTGCCATTCTAGTTTTCATTCATCTATACCGTTATACTGGTTATCAATGAGTCTAGTTGTAGTTAAATAAGTAGGTTATCTAGATTTTAGCCTAGGATTCTGGTTTGACGTGTATTGATGTAATGGAAGGGATCTATTTGAAGAATATGTTGACCATTCTCTGCATACAGCCATTTTACGCCGGTTGTGGGGCGGTAGGATATTGCAGAGGATTAGGAGCCATTCTGTTGTCGTCGATTTGACAGTACCAGAGATAATACGCATAGAATGATTAAGTTGAACATCAATCTTGCTACAGTGCGAACTATTTAACCATACTGGGGAGGCATATTCAGCGGCAGAGTAGACTAGCGCCAAGGTCGACGTTCTTAGAGTGGGCATTGCTGCCCCCCAGGATGAGCCTGCTAGTTTATGAATAATATTATTTCGAATTTTAAGTTTAGCAGCAGTATTTTCGGTGTGATATTTGTAAGTTAACTGTCTATCAAGCGTCACTCATAGATATTTCGGTGTCGGATCGTAATCAAGACTTTTGCCACCAAATTTAATTTGAGGCTTGTATTTTGACAATCGGTTGTTTAAGTGGAATGTAGTCACTACAGTTTTATCTGTGTTCGGTATAAGTCGCCATTTATGTAGGTAATCTGATATTAGTTTTAGATCATTTGTTAATATTTCCTCGGTAACTTCAAACTTATTGTGTTGAATAGCCAGTGTGGTATCATCAGCATAGATGAACTTGCGGGAAGTTGTAAGAGGCAGATCAAATGTGTAGAGGTTGAATAAAATCGGGGCAAGGACAGTTCATTATGTTAATGTTTATGTGTAGGATAATTATCAATTAGTTTCATAAAATGTCTTACTAAGTATTGTAAGAAGAGAGTCATATCTAATAAGTTACATAATAATTAATTATCCTAATAAACAACTAATTATTAAAAACCAAACAATCAAATATACAAATTGATGAGCATTAAAAATACATTAAAAATAATCAAAACAATCAAACATACAAATTAAAAGGTAATAAAAATAATCAAAACAATGAAAATAATGTTCTTGTGGACAAATTATGTATTATTGCGAGATTACTGAGCGGTTTTGTAGAACACGGTTTTCTATAGGAAAATTTATATTAAGTATTAGTGGACGTTTTAATTATATTAATAAATTATTTATACCAATATTAACCTTTATATTATACCAAAAATTAACTTCAGTAAATAAAAAATTAAAAGAATATAAAAAAAAAATATTACCGGAGGTAAATAATCACTAGTGATAATTTACCAGGGGAGGTAAAATTCCACTCGGTAAATAATCACGGGTACACCGGCGCTAGAGGAGGACAAATGGAACATTTGTCCAGGTACCCACGCTTGTTAAAGGGCCTCGTAAATTTTAATTATCATCTTAATACCGTGAGACACGTTGAAATTTTATATCTACAAATTACAAATTTATATTATGCCTATCACCATTTATTTGGAAAACTATATCTAAATTTAGCCATAGTACAAACTACAAAAGTAAATCGTTATCGATACGACGAAAGCGTAATATTTTGACGATAGGTACCCGTCGAGTGGAATTCCTACAATAAATAATAATACAAATATTAATTATCTCTATAGTTATTATCTGTTCTTTAGTTGGAAAGGCTTTTGCATATTGTCGTATGTCCGCATCGCCGTATTATGGAAGGGTTATAGAAGAGCTAAACTTTTAAAATATTTATTTGATTATCTAACATTAAGTTCGACATTAATTGAGTATTTGACCGCGGACTGTATTTTAATATAAAATTATTATGTTCTTACTTCAATTATATATTATTGTTGCATGTACCTAATTAGATATTATTTTATTATTTGTAAATAATTTTGTGTTAATACATTATAATAAAAAGATAAGAATCACCTAACATTATTTTTAAAATTTAAAATTCGAAGAAAAACAGTATTTTCTTTAAAAATCCTGATATAAAAAAAGCTAGAATTTCGCCCCTCTATGGGAACCTAAAGGCTAATACTATGTCCAGAGCCCTGCAATACCTAGTGCCGGCACTGATAAACATACAATATATTCCGTAAAAGTTTGCGATGATGAATTAAACGACTTATTGTTAATCGGTGAAGGAACTGGTAAACAACATTATTGTCGTTTTAACTAGTTTAGAAAAATTAGTATCGATCATATGTCATGGAGTGAACATGCCACATTATTATGTAAGCGCTGTTTTAAATCATACTTCGTGGTCAGCCGTTGGAGACTACCGCTGAACAATGGCTTAAAAATAATTATACCTACCTTGAATCTAACAAATTATCAAAGAGTAATTGTAGTTTTTTTGGAGGTAAAAATAATTATAAAAAAAAAATTAACATAATTTTAAAAAATGAGTGTATTAAATTTATACTTATTTAATTATTTTTGTTAAAAAAATATTTTTACATTAAAAACTATTTGTACACCTGTCTTTAATGTATTAAATTGTATACTTTACGAATAAATTACATACTAAACATAACTGACCATTTTGCTGTGAATTCGTGTTTAAAATACTTCATTATATAACTACTATCGATTAAGTTATTATTTACAAATATAGGTGTTGTTATATTGTATTGTATTATACTGATATTGTATGTACGTATAATTTTAAATAATTATTTTGAACAAATAAATGTGTTACTGTTATTTGCCAATAAATTGGGTAATATAGTTGGTAAAATAGTAAAACAGTTAATTTAAGTACCCACAACTTATGTATATACCTATATGGTTTATAATAATGAATGAATGTCGATTTCTTTTATCCCACGTACATTCGAAAATAAATTATACAGGTACCTGTTCAAAAATGTTACAGCTTATCAAACAATAATTGTATAGATAATACATATAATAACTTATTGAATAATTGATAATTTTTGTAATTTGAGTACATTAAATATGAACATAATAAAATTATATAGAGTGACTTAACATGTTTTATCAATGGAAAATGAATGTTTTTTTTTACAGTGTAATAATTTATTTCAATTTTTTTTTTTTTGCTTTAGTTTAATTTCATAGGAGATGGACTCATGAAAATCGAAGTATCAAATATATATATTCAACCCTTTACTAGATCAAAAAATTGAATTTTGATTATTTAAATTTTTATTGAACTGCAAAATGACCATTTTACGAAACAATTAAAGTACTAAATGGAAATTTTAGGTTGCTATCGCATTGAAATCTAATAATTGATTTCATAATTATAAATTATTGGTAGATTTTGAAAAATGGGTTAGCGTAAACATCATAACTACCCAATCGTATAAACTCCCTTATATTCAAAACGTTCGTTAGCCAAAACTATGAAATAAAATTATTATATTTCCAATCACAATACTATCATAAAAACATGTTTCATAGAACGGCTGTTCTGCAATATTTTAGCAATGAAAAATTCGAAAGTTATGTTTCTAAGCTACCTAGTTAAGGGATGAAAATACGTATTCGTTCATAAATGGCGCCCTTCTATAAAGTTACTGAACTAAACCTAAAATGATTGGGGAAAAAAATGTATATTTACGGAGATATTTCCATAGGGAAAACATGACCCACCCTGTACAACCGTCATGTAGACCGGATACGGACGCGTTATTGTACACGTATTGTGAGTGTGTACAACGGCATCGCGTACTCCGTGCATTAAGCAAATGAATCGTAAAATAATTATATAACACTCGGAGTTACGACTCGCGTAATAAAACTACACAATAACCTTTGTACACGAACGTCGCGCATAGTTATTTATAAAATTAATTTCACAGGCCGAAGCCGTTTGAACATTTTTTAAATACATTGACAGTAATTGACAGTAAAAGTCCAGACAACATGACGTCGGTACATGTATGTATTATATATACATATACGTAGCGGCCGTGCATCCGCAGGTACGTGTACAGGTAAGCACGCGCGTACGCGTGTGTTCACATGCCGCGGGACTGGTAAATGGACGAGGTGTTGGACGAGTACCGTCGTAAAAGTGCGTCGCGATGAAGCTGACCGCGGCGTTGTCGGTGACCGGTTGGTGCTATTATTGGAGCTGCTGGTACTGGTATTGCGGCTCGACCGCGGCCGCGGGCACGGCGCTGGGCCGGGCAGTGCAGCAGCGGTTAGGGCGAGAAGAGGATTACCGGGCGCGCGTGCTGCGGCTGACCCGGTCCGTGAACAGGATCGTGGACGAGTACCTGGGCACGCGGTCGGTGGTTATGTTCGCGGACGAGGTGCGCGGCAGCGAGCTGGGCCAGCAGCTGCTGTCGGGCATGGCGCACCCGCGCGTGTTGGTGTCTCCGGACGACTTGCGGCCGGCCACCGGGCTAATGGTGTACCTGCACCGCGGCCGCGACGACGGCTACGACGCGGTGCTCAGCCGGCTGCCGTCCAGCGACCACTCCCGGCACATGGTGCTATGGGATGGCATGCGCGGCGGCACTGCTAACGACCGCGTCGACCTACACCGCATCCAAGTCACGTTCGAGATGTTCTGGCAGTACCAGCTCGTCGACGTGGCCGTCCTGGTGCCCATGTCCACCGGCAGCATACGCGTGTACGCGTTCAACCCGTACACCGCGTCCCGTTGCAACAAGGCCGGACCGCCCATCATGGTCAACATCTGGAGCGGCTGGACCAACGCGTTCGTCAAACCCGATCGAATATTCGGCATGGACAACAAACTAAAAGACTTGCACAAGTATACAGCAATATATATACTTGCTGAATTACTCGGCTTCACCCGTGAAAATAAATGATTATCTTTATGTCTAGGTTAGGTTACTATAGGCAGATAAAAAAATGTCATTTTGTAAATCCCATTGTAATTCGTATAATATTTTTTTGTTGGTGTTGAGTGCAACGGACAATTGTTTAAACATAAATAAAATCGAGATAATCGGATGAGTAGTTTTAAAGAACATACGTAACAAAGATTCCATTAATATAAATGCACTGATTTAATAATACTTATTCGTGCAACCTAAAATGGTGCTGAACCTTCCTAACGTTTTTTGTTAAAATAATAACTTAAATGAGTAGTAATTGATGGTTGGTGTCAGTGCCGCAATAACCGGGTGTGTTACATGTGTCAAACAAACAGGCCCAGGGCTATAATGGGGCCCAATAATAAAAATTTTAAAATATTTAGAAGGGTAGAAAATAAAACCATTTCGTTATAATAATTATTAAAGGAGATTGAACAATAATTGATCGATTCTATTTTGTACACATTATCATACATCAACGTCGCTTTTGTGACCTATAAACCCAAATGAAAAAAAGTTTGGTTTCAGTTGGTTAAAGGTACGGTTTTGCCTGCAACATACAGACGGAGGGGGCCCATTCATTTTATTAACACTGGCCCAGGTTAATTGCGGCACTGAATGGGCTCGTTCTGAGTATAGACATGAGCATATAGGAAATGACCAGGTATACCATGCTATACCCTAAGGAGTCATCTAAATCTTGAGATTTAGTTTAAAATTTAGATTAAGAATCAACATCCTTTCACCTGAAGATTAAAACTATAATATAATTAAATTTCTACACAAAAAATATTTATGTGAAAATTAAATTTATATTATAAATAAGTGATATCATTTAAAGTACTCGTTACTCTTTATTTAATTGTAATGAAATTATTTAACTATTCAATAGAAAAAGTAACTACGTTACTTTCAAATTACAACTGAAAAAAATTGTATAAATACATTTATCAGTATAATCTTTTATCTATATTATATACAGAAGCGAATCATTTTGGAGTTGTGAATGCCGTAGAGTAGCAAATTAAATTGAATATTTATTTTGTTCTTACGTATTAAAAATACTTTATTTTTATTTTATTTTTCAACTTCAACATTTTCAAATGTTTATAAATGTATGTCAAGTTTTTTTTTGTCATACACCCAATTTCCCCCTCCCAAATTCGACATTGCTTATAGTAATATAGGTACTTATAATCGATACTTGACAGTCGACACTTGTACTCAATATTTTTCTACTTAAATTCTGAGAAATGTGTTGAATGAAACTTAAAATACAGTGTTTTTTGTTTAGAACTTTAAAATTAAATAATATGGTTTTTTAATTTTATTATAATATTGAAATAACGTTACTTAGTAATAAATAAAGGTAAAAAATAACAAAGCAGTTTTGACATTTCGCTCCAGAGTTTATTATAGTACTATTATAGACTATAAACCATTTAATTTAGGAGTATGATGTTGAACGTTGGTCAAACAAGTTACACGTAATTTATCTTATCTATTTAATTAAATTACCTACCTGTTTATATACACTGGGATTGCAGTTTTTTTTCTTTTAATACTACCCGTTACAATATAAATTATTGACAATTATTTTATATTTAAGAGCGATGTTTATTAGTGAATTATCAAAATACTTAAATAATAAGCATCAATAATAAAAAACGATTAGTTTGATTAATAGTCAAGATACTTAATCAGACTAATCATTTTTTATATATTTTGCCTAGACACAAATGTAAAGGTAAAATAATAATTATTTTCTATCAGCGATCAGTACCTATTCGATGACAGTAGTAACACTTGAAAAGCAAAAAATAAATTTTAATTTTAACACACTTTGAACATTTTTAAAAATTAATGAAGATCAAATTAAAAGTTTTAAACGCTAAAATTATTTTTAAAAACTTATTTATTAAATAGCTATATTGGATTTTAAGAAAAAAAATTAATACAAAATTTAAATTATTTATTTTTAGTTGTAAAAAAGTAAAATAAAATATAACATGTAAAAATTAGAGCGCCAGAGCTCTAGAAATCATAAAAAAAAGTTAAAAAAAATTTAAAAAAAAAATAACTTAAATATTGAATAAAAAAAGTTATTGCATTAGTCAAATAAACCTGTTCCACCCTGTATAATAAATCTACCTTCGATATTAATTTAATATTTACTACTGTACTAATTACACATTACTAATTACAACCTGTTTACTTTTAATGCAAAAATCATTTTATTGCATATTTTTTTTTTTTTTGTAATGGAAAAGCTAAAGCCAATATAAATAGCCATAGAGACATTTGGTATATTACAATAAATAACAAATTGTTATAATAATTAGTATTTAGTAATGACCTACATACAATCTAACAAAAATGATTCATTTAAATTCATCAATGTGAATTTTGAAATAAATAGCCTTGTGTCTAAAAATACCAAAAATAAATAAAATACCTGTCATATTTGGTCTTAAAAAGTATACTATATGATTTTGTATTACACTATAATTATTATATTTTTACACACAGTCCCAAAAATTGTATTATTTATTTTTGAAACACAAATAATATACTAATGTAACAACGTAATTAAAAGGTACTATGTTTCGAAAGAAATTAAATAGCTTAATATTTTTAAATATAAGCCGAAAAATGGCTATTAATCTAAATCTGGAAAATATTATTGACGATTTCAAAAATTGAACTGAATGCAGAATTGTACTATGATCAATTATAATTATTTATCAAATTTATTTATTTTTTTTTTTCATTGAAGTTATAGCTATTTTTTGTTATTTATAATATTTAAATTAATTACTGAAACTATCCATTGTATTATATATGTAGATATATATAATATATATATATATATTTTTTTTTTTTTAATTTTTTTATTTTAAATTGGAATTATGAAGACAGTTATAATAAAGAAATGGCATTCAGTCACTTTTTTTTTAGAGAAAAAATTAAAATTTTAAATCAAACACTATTTCGACATTTATGTGAATATTTTTACTAGAATTTTGAACACTTAAAATAACTTTCAACTATGGGAGAGGGGCATTAACAGCTTTTTGCATAGCGTGGTATATCTATTCACGCCTATCTGTACAATAGTATACCTAAATTACATCAAAATTGTTCAATGTAATCTGTGACAATATTTAATGACTTATATTTAGAATAAATAATACTATCTACTCTTCATTGAATTTCGCATTTTTCTTTTTATTATATTCGATATACTTTTTAAAAACATACGTCTGCAGTACTTTTTACGAGAAATGACAAACAGTTTGCTATAGGTACATTATGTAATGATTCACTTAGTTTTTTCAAAATAAAAATTTTTAAAAAAATTGTAAGAAATATTTTTCATTTTAAATGAAAATTTAAAATAGGTACCTTATCACAAGTAATATTATTGAAGTTAATAAAAACAACTTTCAAGCAATAAATATATCTAGGTACATACTGTTCAATATAATCGGTTATTATTTTTCCAATCAAAATAGATTAAAAATAATTTAATAACGAGGTTTTAAACGATGTTTAAAATGTTTTTTAACCGAAATGAATTTGTGTAGTCATACTATTATGATTCTAAGTTATTAATTATATAATATTATTTTTCACTTGTAAAGAATCTTATTACTTATTACTCTTACCCAGTGTTATAGTGGATTGTAGGGTATACGGTGGTATACGCCTTATATCTTCTGGCTATGGTTGTATACTTTCTGTTGTAGTGAAATAACATCAAATTATTTATACAGTAAAAAGTATTTAATTAAATATAAAAGCTATAACACAATTTTAATAAAAAAAAAAAAATGTTTTATTTTAATTTTAATTTGTGTACAATATGTATTTTATATATTTATACCAAAACACCTAATGATGATTGGTTATAACTTGTATAGTGTCATATGCAAATAATAATAATAATAATAAATACTTGTATAGTATACCCTCTGCTTTTTTTTTACTACTTCAGCACTGAATATACCTATTTTTAGGTGTTATTTATACACCAATATTCGATCTCTAATCAAATCTACCCTAAGACTTAAACTGCTGAGTATTTGTACAATGTAAAAACCACACGTTTATTAAATTATATTTATCTGTAAACATGTGAATAGATAAATACTTTTTAAGTTTAATGAATTTGAAAATGTTCCAGGTGTCCATTAAAATGCTTAGGTGTCCACAGACCACCTGTAACAACAGTAATACGAACAAACAAAGGCTTCCAGTTATCGGGATCAGGATTACGCGTTATCAACTTTATGCAACAACACATGAATTTTACAGGAATCGTTAGTATTGCATATGGTTATGCTGGTGTAAATTTTATACCCGAGACGAATATACCTGATAATGACAGCTCACCGGTAGGTGCAAAGGTGAAACTCAGAAAAGTAGACTTGGCATTCGGTAGATTCACTAGGATTTTCGATAGCGAATCAGAGGTTGAATTCGTCAAAGAAGACCAAATGGATTGTTTTACGTGGGGCTTACCAAGTGGAATTGGTCATGACCAAACATTATGGATTAATTATATAACAGAATTTTCTTTAGTCACTTGGATATTGATCATGCTCAGCATAATTCTAGCATTCGGTGTTATCTTCACATTTTCGCAGTTTTCTTTTCAAGATTCGATTTCATGGAGTCCGTTGTTTATTTTGTTTTATACATATGGTACTTTTATCGGTGCTCCTATTAAAGTTTCACCGAAATCATACACCTTACAAGTTTTTCTAACCAACTGGCTAATGTATAGCTTAGTGGTAACAAGCGCATATCAGGCATATTTGGGCAGTTTAATCACTATTCCACAAACAACTCCCGAAATAAACGATCTACATACATTATTGAAGACAAATTTAAATTTAGTAGGTAGGCAACAGATGTACTATTTGATCAACTCTTCAGCGGGATCTAGTACTGATTTTAAAGCATTGGTTGATCGTTACCAAATATTACCACCGGAGGGCTTTAGCTATTTAATACAGAGGGTATTAAAGAAAAGAGACACAGCTGTCTTGGCATCCAAACGTGAACTGATATTTTATGCACAAAGGTACAAAACAATTTTTAATGATTCAAGATATTTGCACGTGTTACCAACTTGTTTGATAGAATCATACTCGTCAACATTTATGCTAAGAAAAGGATCTCCGTTTCGACATAGAATTAGCACCATTATGTCAAGACTTTCTGAAACAGGTATTATGCAACAATGGGACCGACCAAATGTCAAAGAAGAATTAGCACATGGTATTGTATTTACAAAGGACACTGTACTTTCAATATCTCAATTTCATGGTGCATTTGTAATTTTGTTTTTCGGATTAATTTTGGGGTTCTGTGCATTTATTGGAGAAATAATTGTGTTTCTTATAAATGCATATAATGTAAAACTAACAAAGCACCTTCAATTTTTAAACTAACCACAAAATATTAATAATAGGATAAATTAAATACAAAATTGTGCATCAAAACAATCATAGTTAACTGTACTACAGCAATATAATTATTAGTTTACATAAGTTAGAAATAATTTGTATTTAATTTGACTGACAAAAATTGTAAGCTAACAATAACCTTATAAATAAAAACAAAAATAGTGCTAAATTTTCACATTATGTTGATGTATTACTAACATCTAAGTGAGACCGTAAGGTTGCTGAAGCGTAAGCTAACAGGGTGTTGGCAACTTGTTGCATGGCTAAATATTCTCGGGTTTCACTCATCCAATCATTTGCAATTACTTTTGCACCACCTTTTAATAAATTCATATACCGCAAAGCCTGATAATAATTATCTCGTTCAATCCAATACCTAATGAAAATGAAAAATAAAATAAATATATTTTTAAACTAGGTATATTATTATTTATTACATAATAAAGGTGATAATAATCAATAAATTAATAATTTTTACCTGGCTCGTTGGAGAATATCAATATTATTTAATTCATTGATATTAATTGGTGAATTGTTTAATTCTTCTATAGGAATTGGTACTGATGATTTAAAAGTAAACATTGTAAAAACAAATGATGTCATCAATTCAAATAACTTAACATTAGTATCTGGCACTAAAGCCATATGAAAAGCTTTATCTTCAACACTGAAAAATCTATCTTTTAGGGTTTCTTCAGTATATACACCTCGAGTCAACACTTTTTCAGGTATTGTTTCCAACAATTCTTTAATTATTTTATGATTTTCTAAATAAAAAAAATACAATCTCAACAAAGTTTTTACTTAAATTAAAAAATATTTATACACACCCCCCATTTTTTTAATATCATTCACTAGTTCTTGTAAAGGTTTTAATTCATGTTTTGAAACATGATTATCTGTGGTAATTGCTGCAAAGAGTGATTGACAAGCTGTCCACAAAGAAATAGACTCATTGAGTTTTTCTCTTTTTCTTGAATGATCTGAAATTAAAAAATTGTATCTTTAATATCTTAGTTAAAAATTAAAACTTATTTAAAAAAGTTAAAAATGTAATCACTATACAGCTACCTTTCAATGCATCATTTATAGCAAGCATCACAGCAGTCATAATTGAAACTTGTTCTTGATACTTAAGTTTTACAGTTTCAGCTTTTTCAGAATATTCTAAACGTATTCGACGTTCAACTTCTTTTTCTGCTAAGCTAGCAGCTTCTTTTAGATGATCCATATGTACTTCAGATTGCAATCTTAATTGTTGTTTGAATTTTGCTTCACCATTTGCTTTTGATACAAAGCTCTATTTAAAAAAAAAATTAATATAATAAGTATTACCAACTTAAAATAACTATAATTCTTACTTCTTTCATAAAACTATTTAATTGCTTTTTACGATATTTTTCTACTTGTAGTTTCAAGACTTTATCTATGGCATCAGGGTTGGAATTTTTTAAAGCATTAACGACATCATTCACTTGATCTTCGCCCACTGTCTAGTAGAATAAACTAGCAATTATTTATATATAACACTATAGGGTAAACAATCAGTTTCTAAATCTTAAAAATTGATTTATTTGGTATCATATTATACTATAATTTATTTGATGCATAACAAAAAATAAAAATTTAATAGCACAATTAATCTAGAATCATATTTTTGTGTTGTAATTAAACTGCATCCAGCAATACTAATTTCTTAATAGATAATGACCCGAAATTTTAACAACTTCAGTAAATAAAACTCAATATATTACAATACCCATTAAAGTAAACGCTAATATGAATTAAATCAAATAATAATTAATAAATTACTTCTTGTTTAAACAATTCATTTTGATACAATAATAATTTTTGTGTAATATAATCCACAAATACATTAAATTCTGCATCTGTCAATTTCATGTCTTTATCTTCTAATCTCACGTGAGGAAATAGCGTTTGTAATTCTTCCTATAAAAAAAAAATGTCTATAAAATTAATTTTTACAAAGTACTAAAGAATTGTTTACTTACTGAAAATGTATTTCTAATATTGATAACTTGACTATTATATTTATTAAAAAATAATAAGTTATCTTTTTCTTTTTCAAATTCTTTGCCCAAATTTTTAATATCAGTTTTGCACTTAGCAATGTAAATTTTAATAGTTTCTTTTTCATCACTTGTATTTTCAAATTTCAAATTTTCTATTGAACAATGCAATTGATCTAAACGATTACTATTAAAATAAGAAAGCAATAAAAGTTTAGATAGTTAAAAAATTTAGTTAATAAATAATTACCTAGCTTCTTGAGCATTTGATTTGGCTTTTTGAAAGAGTTCGTCTTTTTCTACACTAAGATTTTTCAATTTTGACAAATATTCAGCATTTGGTTTATGAGAAATATTATTAATAGTTCCATTTACAAGTTCATAATAATCTAGAGATAATAATTCACAAAGCATCAATTATAAAAAAATTTATTGTAGTTGGTAAAATAGTACAATATACATAAATTATTTATTTGAACTCAAAATTAACAAAGATATTAACAAAACATTAAAGAAAATGAAGTATTATTGTTAGTTTACATAACATATATAATGTATACATAAATATATACATTTTAAAAGAAAGATTTATAACACTATCAAAAACAGAAAGTCTATTTCATTAAAATAAATAAAACACATATTAATATTTAATTAGTTTACTAGATTATATATTTTTAAATTTCATTTATAACAAATCAATATATTTTATTAGATACTTATTATCATGTGATTATTCAAATATACATAACTTAGTAATAGTAACTTACTTTTTAAGGTATCGATCGCTTCAGAATATGAATCTGAAACTTTTTTTGTTAACAAAACAGCTTCATTTTCAATATCTTTAAAGTTTGATTGCTGTTTTTCAATATTATTTCCTGTTATTTTTTTTTTATCTTTAGTGTCTAGAATAAAAATTAATATTTATATTATTCAAGGTATATGTATATCAATAGGTATACAAATATACAGTGACTGATCAAGTTCTAGTTGTGAAGATTGAATTAAATTAAATTTGTAATTATTTATTTGAATCAAACTATTCAAATATTTAATTTAACACAAAATGAAAAAAAAACAATACTAATTTTTTTTTCTACCAATAAAGTTATACTAACAGCTAAATAAAGTAATAAAAATATAGCTCTAAATATTTTAATGAATAACAATAATTAGTAAATATTTAATATAATTAATACAGACTTCTAGTTTTTCGAGTTAAAATTTTAATTTTTTTTAGTATTTTTTGTTCATAAAATTGTTTCAAGTTTGAATTTCAATCAAACATATAAGTCTAAATAGTTTGAATTTTTTCCATTTAGAATTAATTTTGATTCACCTCAATATTCAGCTTGTCTTATTACATGAAATTGTTCTACTTTTCATTTTATTCATTTATTATAAAATTAGATATAATATTGAATATGTATTGAGAATTGTAACAAAAAATAATAGTGAAATCTAGTACAAATTACTGTAAAATATATGTTTACAAATATTCTTTTATGGTATTTGTTAGTAAAAAAATAAATCCATCATTGAAGTTTTTAGATAAATTGAAGTAATATTGTCTTTTAAAATGTCTAAATAATGTTAAGATATTTTTAATGAATGTGAAAAAATAGAATAGATATATGTAAAGAGAAACAAGTTACTCTCAAACACTAATCTTGAATTCAAGTTTAGTATGAGACAAATTTACAGGGAATATAAGAAGCAAGAAACCCTGGAAATTTAACGTAATATTGGGTCACATTTAAATATTGCACCATTTATCACTAGTAATACTATTAATAAATTTCCAGTATACATTTAAAATTAATTCATAATAATACAGAAAATATAAAAATTAAAATAGACTATATTTTATACAATTAGCTCAAGAACGGATTTATGAGGAGTTTTATTAAGCATCATATATAATATGCATTACTCATAAATGTTAAAAATTGTTCCCCCCTTAAACAAGCTCCAGATCTGCTTCTGAGTTAACTGTTTATTTTATTTATTAACTTTAGTTTTTAATAAAATGTAATTAATAATAATTATAATTTTATAACTGATATATAGAATAATAATCAAACAAATAACATATATCATTTACAATGAGTTCAAACCAATTTCTTATAGTAAATAAATAAATTACCTGAGGGCTCATCTGTTTTTGCAATAACAATCTTGGATTCTTTTGAATCAAGTTTTGAAGACATCGATTTTGAAGAATTATTAATTTGGGGAACTAACCTAAAATTTAATATTGAATTAAAAAATTAAAAATCTGTACAACTTATTTTCAAATATCAATATATTCATTATAATTTCCCATTTATATAAATTACTTTATACATCTGAAACATCAAATATGTTAAAGATTTATAGTTAAAAATATGAAAAATGTTAGAACAATTACCAATAATTTGTAGAAAATTTGTATAATTTTGAACACTAAAAAGTATTTAAATTAGATTTTCACTTCTACACTAATCTTGAATTTATAAATGTATACTTTAGATGTACTTTAAAATGTTGTAAATAGGTAGCATAATTTTTTTTTTTAAGTTTTAAGTATAATATATTCTTTATATATAGTTTTAAACAAGAAAATTAATATCAGCATTTGGGGTAGCATAAAAATATATGATCCACTGAAGGATTTTTGGTTTGATATATGAACTATATACTGTTATTTGTATTATTTGTAAACTATATTGATAAATAATTTGAATTAATAAACTATTACATTATAACTACACAAAAAAAAAAAACAAAACATTTCCTTAAATCTTATTTCATTAAATTATTTAAAAATAAAAATTTCCAAAAATAAATTTAAAAAAAAAAGTATTTTTTATTTATAAAAGTAAAATATTCAATGAGACATGCAATTTAGTGGCCTCTTCATTAAATTACATTTTCAATAAAAAATATGCTCAATTGATTAATATATTTTATTTTAACATCAAAGATAAAATTTAATATAATTAGTAGATCATTAACAATACATTATAACCTATATTAATAAATCACTTTGTAATTTTACCCAATTTTTAAATTAGACAGATTAATTCTTCTTTTCATAGCTGTAATTATATTTTTAATTTTTGTAAATACTAACTTACTTCAAAGTATAAAATAATTGGAAAATATTAACTTGATTTACATTCAAAATACATACTCTGGTTTCACATTATAGGATTGATTATGAACCATTTCTTCTTCAAATAATATCATTTTTAAAAGTTCATCAGAACCATAAACATTATTTTTTAACCATTGTCTAAATTTTGGATCATACTTTGCACAAACTACAATAGAGCCAAATCCAAATATGAATGAACCCAACGCATATTTTCCAACATTTGATTTTCTGCCAATAAAATACATAGTAAAAAATAATGAAAATTATATAAAGTTAAATATTTTTTAACACACCCTGAATTAGAAAGATTGGAATGAACAAATCTGAAGCACAATGTTTTCTTTGGTGTAAGAGAAGATTGCCCAAATTGAAGCCTTACGCCCGACGAAATCTAAATAAAAGAATATTATTGAAATTAATTTTGAAAAGTAATAAGTAATTCTACTAATAATTTAATTTAAAATTCTTACTTTTGAGAACCGTTTTAGATTTAACATATTTTGTACTTCTGAACACAGGCAATGTATAATTAACTGCAAGTTATTCAATATTCTTTCATAGAACGTCAGAGAGCAATAATTAAGCTAAAGCTATTAAATATAAATATTTTTTTAATCAATTGAAAATTACCCTTTTGTTAGCCTAGAACTTAAGTTTGAAAGTTAAAAAATTTGTTAACAGCAACACACATGATAAACTGATACGGAGAAAATCCAAGGATATTAAACACTTTTGATGATAACTATAATTTACTATAGGCACAGGTTTATTTTATTTAAATTTCATCGCGATAAATAGTTTTGGCAGACTTCGATTTTTCATTAAGGTAGCACTGCTTATCAATGAAAAATTGTAAACAAAACAAAACTTCTTGTCTTCTTTTTATGTAGCTTTGCTGGTTTACCGACTTTTTAAAAGACGTTTTTCATTTTAATTCCTTAATAGATCTACCGAATACGTGTTTTTATCAGTATTAAATATAATTTTAGGTATCCAATTATGTTAGACTCAGGTAAGAACTTAAAATAATTAAAATAATTAACTTAAAATAATTTGTTTATTTTCAAATTTAGACATTGAAAATGAATGTAAGAGACTAATGATGGGAACTATGAAAATTCAAAAACATAATATTCGTACACGATTTTGCCAAAAAGTACACATTGTTGCTATGTATTAAATTTAAAAAAAAGCCATGTTCATCAAACAAGTAATAATTCACGGGTTTAAAAGTTACCGTGAACAAACTGTGGTCGAACCTTTTGACAAGAGACATAACGTTGTTGTTGGCCGTAATGGATCAGGAAAAAGTAATTTCTTCTACGCTATTCAATTTGTGCTCAGTGATGAGTTTTCTCATCTTCGACCCGAACAACGTCAAGCATTGTTGCATGAAGGAACTGGACCTAAAGTTAATTCTGCTTATGTGGAGATAATTTTTGACAATACAGATAATCGATTACCGATAGATAAAGAAGAAGTAGTATTACGAAGGGTTATCGGTGTTAAAAAAGATCAATATTTTTTAAATAAAAAAATGGTTCCAAGAAGTGATGTAACTAATTTATTGGAATCTGCTGGGTTTTCTCATTCGAATCCGTATTATATTGTTAAACAAGGTAAAATAAATCAAATGGCTACGTCCCCTGACTCGCATAGACTTAAACTGTTGAGAGAAGTAGCTGGTACTCGTGTGTATGATGAACGTAAAGAAGAATCAATTGAGATATTAAAAGATACTCAAACAAAATTAGACAAAATTGTAGAATTTATTAAAACTATTGAAGACCGCTTAAGTACTTTAGAAGAGGAAAAAGAAGAATTAAAAGAATATCAAGTATGGGATAAAAAAAGAAGAACCTTAGAGTATTGTATTCATGATAGAGAACTTAAAGAAACCCAAAGAAAACTAGAAGAGTTAGAAAGTCGAATAACTAATGTTGATGAAGAACAAAAACGTCTTACTGCAAAAGTGAAAGAAGCAGCATATGAAGCCAAAAAATCTACTAAACACTTACGTGATGCAAAACGTCTGGTACATAGTGTTAAAGAAGATAAAGATACACTGAATTTAGAGCAACAAGAATTAATTAAGCAGAAAACTAAATTAGATTTTACAATTAAAGATCTTACTGATGAAGTCCAAGGTGATAATAACTCTAGAGAAAGAGCTGTTAGAGAATTAGAAAAACTACAGGATACTATTAAAACAAAAGAATCTGATTTGCACGAAATAAAACCTAAGTATGAAGCTCAAAAGAAAAAAGAAGAAGATTGTACTAGAGAACTTGGTCTAAAAGAACAAAAACGTAAGGAATTATATGCTAAACAAGGACGTGGAAGTCAGTTTGCATCCAAAGAAGACAGAGACCAATGGATTCAAAAAGAATTAAGATCTCTGACTAAACAAATCAAAGATAAAACTGATCATAAAGAAAAACTAACAGAAGATTTAAAAAAAGATGCTGAACGTTTAATAGAACTTGAAAATTTAGTGCATACTAACTCAACTGAATTAGAAAAACAAAGAACTGCTATTGATGAATATAATAAACGGTATTATGAACTTAAAAAAAATAAAGATCAGTATCAGAGTCAAAGAAATGAGTTATGGCGTAAAGAAAGTACATTGCAACAGACATACTCAACATTAAAAGAAGAATTAGCTAAAGCTGATCAGTTGCTTCGGAGTATGGCTGGTAAAGCCATTTTAAATGGGAGAGACAGTGTACGTAAAGTTTTAGAAATTTTTAAAGAACGAGGTGGATCTCAGGCTATTCTTGCTAAACAATATTATGGCCAAGTAATTGAAAATTTTGATTGTGATGAAAGCATACAAACAGCTGTTGAAGTAACTGCTGGTGGAAGAATGTTTTTCCATATTGTTGAATCCGATAAGATTGGAACCCAAATCTTAAAAGAAATAAATAACCAGAATTTACCTGGCGAAGTAACATTTATGCCTCTTAATAGATTGACAGCCAGACATATTAAATATCCACAATCTAAAGATGCTATTCCAATGGTTAACAAGTTAAATTATGAATCACACTTAGACAAAGCTATGAGATTTATTTTTGGCAAAACTTTGATATGCCGTAACTTAGAAATTGCTACAAGTATATCTAAACAAAGTATGTTAGATTGTATTACAATTGATGGAGATCAGGTATCATCAAGTGGTACTCTTACTGGAGGTTATTTTAAAAATGTCCGATCTAAATTAGAAATACAAAAGCAGCGTAATGAATTAATGGCTCAAATAAAAGAATCTGAAGAGCAGTTAACTGTACTAAGAACACAATTAAATGAAGTTGAAGGAAATGTTAATTTAGTTATGGCAGATATGCAAAAAACTGAAACTAAAAACAGTAAAGCCAAGGGAAATTTTGACAAATTAAAAGGAGATATTAGACTTATTAAAGAAGAAATGGTTGGAATCGAAAGATATCGAGTGACAAAAGAACGACTACTTGTAACGGCTTCTTCAAATTTAGAAGCGATGCAAACTACAAGATCTGGACTTGAATCAGAATTGCATCAAGAACTTATGGCACAACTATCTGTAACAGATCAAAAAGAAATGGATAAGCTTAATAATGACATAAAACAATTAACATTAGAAAATAAAACTGCATTTTCAATACGTATGAAGTTAGAAGCAGACAAAAATAAATTGGAAAATCTTTTAACTAACAATTTGATTCGTCGTAGAGATGAACTATTACAAGCATTACAAGAAATATCTGTTGAAGAACGCAAACGTACATTAGAAAGTAGCCGGTTAGAACTAAATGCGATTGAAAAAAAATTAGATATAATTAATGTAGACATGAAAAATATCGATATAAAAGTGCATGAAGCTGTTAAGAGGCAAAAAAAATGTCAAGAAGAATTGGATAAATGGAAGATTCAAGAAAAAGAAGCTCAAGATAGACTAGAAAATGAAACTAAGGATCTCTGTAAAGTATCTTCTAAACAAGATATGTTACGTAAGAAACTAGAAGAATCAGAATCTAAAATTAATGAACTTGGAGCTTTACCCAATACAGATTTGGTTACCAAATATATGTCTTATTCATCAAAAAATCTTTTTAAAGAGCTAGAAAAAGCCAATAGTCATTTAAAACGGTTCAGCCATGTTAACAAAAAAGCATTGGATCAATTTATAAACTTTTCAGAACAAAAGGAAAAACTTGTCTCTAGAAAACAAGAACTTGATCGTGGTTATGACAAAATAGAACAACTAATGAGAGTCCTAGAGCAACGGAAATGTGACGCAATACAGTCAACATTTAAACAAGTTTCAAAATATTTTTCATATGTCTTTTCCAAACTTGTTCCTGCTGGTCATGCTAAACTTGTCATGAAAACTGTTGGAGGTGAAGAGTCAACAAAAATTAATATGAAAGATGAAACTAGCGTTGGAAATTATTCAGGTGTTATGATCAAAGTGTCATTTGTAGGACAAGGAGGTGAAATGCGGGAAATGAATCAACTTTCTGGTGGTCAAAAATCTCTTGTAGCATTAGGTTTAATATTTGCTATTCAAAAGTGTGATCCAGCTCCATTCTATTTATTTGATGAAATTGATCAAGCATTAGATCCTCAACACAGAAAAGCTGTTGCTGATATGATACATGAAATGTCTTCAGAAGCACAATTTATTACTACAACATTTAGACCAGAACTGCTGCAACATGCACATAAATTTTATGGTGTTAAGTTCCGTAATAAAGTCAGTCATGTGGAATGTGTTACCAGAGAGGATGCTCACGATTTTGTTGAAGATGATACAACCCACGGGTAAAAGTATTTTATTACTATAGTCAGTAAAGAGTGATGTACTCAATTTTTTTTCAGATCATACATTTTAAATATGTCCCCAAAATGCAGGTTAATTTAGGTATGCCACTGCCTGTAAAAGAATTGACCCAAAGTTTAGTCGCACAATAAAAAATTTATAATCAAGCATATTTTAAACATAAACTCCAAAATTAATTATAATCTTGCCATTGTTATACATATTGAATCATATGTAGAATCACTATTTCAACTTTAAGACAGTATTTTTATTAGTAGTTTAATCTTGGAAAAATGAATGTTGAGTGTTTATAAGAAAAAATCGGCATTATGCAATTTAATCATACTAAAATGTTAACAAATATTATTAGATGGATAATATATGTCATTTAATGACAACATAACCATATATTTTATTCTTAGCATACTGACTTCTATCATACATTATGTATTCCTGTTACTTTACCACAATGATAACACTTATAACACAAATAGCAAGCTTACTTATTGGGTCATCTGAAATATTTTTACTTAATATTTTTAAGTTCAAAGACAATATAAAAAATTTAGTTATCAAATGTGTAAGAATGAAATGGTTTATTGTCTATAATTTCATAATAATTAATGTTTTTGAATTTTTGAGATTCAACTGTACTTCAGTCACAAATTTCATTTTGTACTTCTCATACCTAATTATATAGCATTTAATATTATTATAAGTTAAATGTTTTAAAGTACTGTACAATTATTGATATTTTTTAAAATATATTTATAGACACTTATATTGTATAAAATAAATATTATCCATCATTGAACAAAATTATAATTTTTGTAAACATTTTGATATGTATTATTATTAAGTTTGCATCTTTACATAAAATTATCGATAGTAATTGATTTGTTTTTAAAATAGATTGTAAAATTAAAATGTAGATTATAACAAAAAAAAACCTACTTTAGCTCTTATAGTTATTCTATTGATTTTCAAAATATATTTTTCATATGATAAAATTGACAATTATTCACCTGTCCTTAAAAATGACTATAATTAATATTCAAAATATTACTATTTAAATAAAATTAACTATGTAATAAAACAACCTTAGGTTAGAATATTTCCAAATTAGATCTCCTTTTTTTATTTAAGCTAATTAACAATAATTACACTAATTTAAAGAATTAATTATAATTATGTTACTATTTTGAACGACATTCAGTTTATAACCAATACCATTTAATTTATATCAGATTTTTATCACTAATATTGTTATTAGTTTTAATACAAATATTTCATAGATGCATATTGTATAAAAATGTTTTCATTGTATTTTTAAATTGTCCATGTATAAATAAGAAACATTGCAATTTAAGGTTGTTTTAAATTGTAATATTTTGATTAACTAATTATTAAAGACAATTTTAAAAGATATTCATCATAAAAAAGATCAAAATTATAAGTATGTACTGTAAGAATTAATTTTATTGATATCATATTGATATTATATATATATAATTATATCATTAAATGTTTGTGCTACTTTTAAGGAAATTAATATTTTTATTAATATTCTTTGCAAAAATTCAATTTTGAATTTTAATTTTATATTCTTGAATGTGAACATTGATATTAACCGATGTAATATACTTTGAATACAGTTTTAATTTAAATTATGTTTTTTTACCTTTAAAATTCCTTAAAAATAATATAATTGAGACAACCATTTAGTTTTATTAATGGTTATTATCACAAGTTTCCCTACCTCCACTGGTAGATACATAGAAAGGCATTACTCCCAGTGGAGTAGATACTAAAAGGGGAAATATGTATTTCGGACAATAGCATATAGAAGAGGCATGACAAGGTCACCTGGAAATTGTTTGCTACATACAAGGAATTGAACCAATAACCATCTAATTAAATTGTATGAACTCTGCATCAATGTGACCCTATTAATTTTAATTGAAAATAAAAAAAAATCATACTACATTTTTCACAAAAAAATATTGTATTTTTACTAATACAATTTTCAAACATAAATTGTAAATTATTGAAAATTTAACCCCAAATCCCAAAACTATCTTTAATGGTATTTTTGTTTTCTCTTCTTTGGCGATTTACAGCACTAGCTTCACCTTTAGCAAGATTCCTATGTCTTACTTTAGCTCTTTCTCTTTTTTCCAAAGATTTTTTTACTCTGTCTCTAATGACCTCCGGCGGTATAGTAGTAGTTGTTGACATGCTCCGAACACTATGTATATCTGAAAAACATACTTTTGAAGAAGCAATACTTTCATTATCATCATTATCACTCAATGATATATATTCTTCAGAATCTGATTTTAAATTATCAATTTTTTCTTGAGAATGTGGAACACTGGAATTTCCAAGAACAATAGAAGACTCTTCTTTCATAAGTTCAGCCACTCTTTCTGCTAAATGTTCCACTTCTTCTTTTTCATTATCATAGAAATCACTTTCTTCATCAGATCCTTCTTCTATATTATTGATCATACCAATTTCATGTAATAATAACTGGTCCATATTTTTTGTGAAGCCACTAGCTGATACTTCTACATCTAAAAATTCTTCTCGACTGTTGAAAAAAAAATTAACATATAATGTAGACAAAAATTAAAAAATAATACTTTAAGAATTGTTCAGTTATTTTTTAACTTTAAAATATTAGTTGTTATTAAAAATAATAAATATATTTAATATTATTTTAATAATATTAATATTTTAATATTATTTATTATGTATTAATAATATATTTTAGATTACGGATTTTATTTTTAGTTTTAAATTGTATTTTTCGTAAATAAATCATCTAGTTTCTTTTTGGTCTGTAATTTAATTGAATACATAAATTATTTTATTTAAATTTTGATACATGATTTTGTACAGTTCTTAATATATAATTAAATACCACTTACACAACATCTTCAAATGTAGGATATAAATGACTTTCATAGTTAAATCTTTTTTTGAAAAACTCTCTAATACAGTTTACGTCCCTATTAAAATACCTAAAAAAGTTAAAATTCAAATATCAAATTTTAAAAATCAATAATATTAGTAGTTAAATTACACTTATATTTACATTTCAGCATTTGGATGGGAAAAAGACATCATTTGTGGGAAATCAATCACAATTGGTTTTTCTTCATTGTTTATCATTATGTTGAATTCATTAAAATCACCATGTATAACTCCATGTTGAGCAAAACGAACAATAAGATTCATGAGATCATCATATAAATTTTCTACACTTTCAACTTCATATAGACGACATCTAAATAATTTTAATAATGGTAATACTATTTAAAAAAAAAAAACCAAGATATTAAATAAATTGTTGAAAATACTAACAAAGGATGTCCATTAACTAATTCCATAAGTACACAATGCCGATTAACATCAATAGGTTTTGGAACAGGAAAATCTCTCTTTGATAATGCTACCATATAAGCATACTCTTTTGTAGCTGATATCCGAGATAAATACAACCAACCTGCCTTATGGCGACGTCCATGATAATCTCGTTTCTCTTTTAAATTACGAAAACATGTTCTTCCCAACCTAAAAAGTTCATCAGTAATGTATATTAATATTTTAAATAATTATTACTAGGATTCGGGACTTATTGCACATAAATTATAGGAAATATGTATGTACATTGGTACTTGAAACAACCAAAATATGCAGCTGAATATTTTTATAACAATTAAAATTAATTTTTTAATTAAATTTATTAAATTTTAAATGTAACCACTTTTTCTTGACAACAATAACTCTTTAAGTCTAAAAGTATAATATTACTCGGTATGATCAAATTACTTTTCTTAGTCCTCTTCTCTAATAATGAAAACAAGATTTAGTATTATAAAAATGAAAATAAAAAGTTAACCCTCAAAATAAATGTATTTTACATAAAAATGAGTAAATATGCTCTAAAAAAAATTATAAAATCTATCAAATATGCGTTTTGCATAAGAAACAACCAAATATGGAATACAATCCGTTATGTCTTAAAACAAATTTGTATCGTTTGCAGACTATTCTAGTCATTATTAAAGAAAATACAATTGCAACAAGTTCCGAATTCTAATTTATTACCAATAAATATGATAAACTTAACTACCTATGTAATTTTAAACAAATTGGTTTATCATCAGAATCTGCAACCACATAAATGTTTGATTCTTTACCAACACCAATTTGATTACCAAATGATGAAATCAATTGGCGAGAGGTAAGAGTTTTAAGTGCCAAATAGTCATAACCAGTATTTGTTAATCTATAACCATCATCTAAATAACAAAAATGAGATATTAGTCACTTAACACTTCAATATTATTTATTTGTGATTTAATGATTAGCTTGTAATAAATTGGCTGATGACAAATACTGTAGTAAAAAATAACTAATTACCTACAATTTTATCTAAGGTAATTATTAAGCTTATTTTTGTTTTTAAATTAACTAACCAAAAATACTAAAAAATATTAGTTATTTTGAATAATTTTTGGTACAGGATTTAAGAATATGTTAAAATTATGTTACTAAATGTATTTGTAAGAGATAAAAGTTGTACTAATATGTCTTGTTTATAATGTAAATTAATTTCCTTGACAATTGTATTAATGATTATTTGATTAATAATAAAATCCTTACAATGTTTTCCTCTTTCATATGATAACAATCTATGTTTACATAATTCTTTTAATATTTTATGTACACCTCCATGATGTAGATTTGCAATTGAAGCAGCCAAAGTGGCTGGAACTAGTTCATGATTTTTCATTCCCATTTCGATCTGGTAAATACAAACAACATATAATAATTATTATTTGTTTCTAAATAATTATAAGCACAGTATAGTTTTTAATACTTACAGCAGTTAAAACTCTGAAATCTTCACGTGTTAAATAACGAAGCATAGCAACGTTTAACTTCCCCATAACTATAATTTAATAAGACGTAAATGTTTCTGAACTTAATTTACAAAATCAGAAAATAATGTAAACCATGCATTTAAGATATAATTAATCGAAACCTAATCTAATACCTAGTTCTTATCACAATATTATAAGATTGCTCCTCTACCATTGAAAACATAACCTATAAAAAATACCGCCAAATTTTTTTTCATTATACTTGTTTGGGCTACGGAAAAATATTTTGATTGTTGATATCACAAGATACAAAAATAACGAAAAACATTTTCGACGTTCTTTTTTTACCACTACCTATATTCTCTCATACGTTTTTACATTGGAGCAGTGACGTATTTAGGGGGGCTAGAGGGGCGATCGCCCCGGGTGGCATCAGATTTTTATATAGCCCATTTTATGTTGATGAACAATAATATAAATTGGATAATTTTTTTTTTATCAAAGATAATATTCTAAGATTGGAAATATTCATGAGAAGGGGGGGACAAAAATTGTCGATGAAAAACCTCTTCTTTAAAACGTAAATAAGCAAAAAAAAAATCATAATTTGTTGTACAATACGTAATCGGTAATCCAAAAAAAAGATTTACAACAAAAATTTCTCATTCTTCTTTAATAACCAAATTATGCATTAGTGAAGTTAGAGAAAAGGCTGAACGGTTAATAAATCATTATTTGATGGATCTGGATTTATTATTTCCAAATTAATGTTGTCGTATACGCCACGCAAAGGCTTGACGTATAACAACACTAAAACAAAGTATTTGTCGGTTGTTGGACACTCTAACCGTCAAACAAGCACGTAAAGAAAAACCTAATAATTGGCCCGGACGACTACCTTATTAAGTGACAAAGAAGACGATCTAGTACTGCTTAATAGGATAGTCGAAAACAGGTTCTTTAAAAGGCTTACTTTCCCTTACGGCTCTAAAGTTATTTTACACTCGAAACAACTGACAAAGAATAAGATCTAGCACTGGATGTTTCGAGCGTGAGTTAATCTTCACCTAAACAATATTTTACTCTCCCCTCAAACTGACAAAGAATATGATCTAGCACTGGATTGAGGTTTGAAATACAATATAGTTTTAATACCCTTTTTGTAAGTGTACCAACTTTTTCATATACTCACACAAAATACTTAAAATAGATAAATTACCAAACTTGAACACCTTTTACAATTATGATCAAAACCTTTTAATTAAAGAAAACAAAAATATAATTAGTACAAAAATAAAAGAATGGCCGATCACTTCACTCGTGAATCGGACAGCGTTCCGTCCTCCGCATCGATGGCAGTAGAACGAACCCCAATCACGTCCTTCCGGCGGCGTTTTATTCTATTGCCATCTATCTGGTCAGCATTTCCTGAAGGTGGTATGTGTGTGTGAGTTTGCTGACCAACTAAATTAAATGTTAGGTACCATCCACATTTTAGTGATGATACAACAATGTATACATTTTCGTAGCCATTTACTTACTTTACCTGAAGAACAATTACTAAAATCAATTATAGAGATGTGTCTAACACTTAAAAATGAAGGATTTAAAGACCCATATGTGAATATTGCTCTGAGAATGTATTTATGTTATCCCGTATTAAACTGCTCTTCAGAGGGATCATTTTGTGCATTAAAACGAATTAAAAGTTACTTGCGGTCGAGAATGACCGATGAACGACTTAACAGTGGTTTTTATGGCTCGAAGAGCAAATGGAAGATTAAAGGCCTTTACATTTTGTAAAAATACTTGTGAGGGCAGATGAGTGGGACATTGGCCCACCACTGCCCAAGATTATTGTGTGATTACTATCAATAAATGGCACCTGGCGACTCGTGGATAGTACTACCCTTGGACGAAGATCTTCCGAACTGCTGTTGTGCGTAAAGAAAAAAAAAGGTATTGATGGTTAATCTGCAGACACTGGTCAGTTGTGCTTATTCGTTGACAACTTGTTTGATAGTGCGAATGGAAATGTCATAAAACCATTGATTTTATAATATACCTACTATGTCTATTATAAAATTAATGATAAAACTAAAATCCTGGTAAGGATCTTCGTAGTGCAGTCACATTGACCTCTCCTCATTGGGTATTTCAAAGTAAAGCTTAAGGCGTTCTACGAAGTATAAAATATGAAAATAAAAAAATTCGACTAATTGCCAACTTCACAACTACTGGAAAATTTGTTTGGATCAATTAGAAGTCACAGATTAAGGAACATCAACCCAACACCTGCAAATTTAATTCTTCGTTTAAATCTTTAGTGATAAATAATTTCATTTTTACTTATTGTGTTGGTGCAATATGTGAAATGTAAAAATCGTAAAACCAACTACTTAATAATTTAGGATAGGGCGTTCGATAGTTATTGCTAATAATAACTCATAATGAATTTAAACGGAATACGTGCAAGTGATAACGAGTATTTATCTTATAAAAAGGATAAATCTTGCGAAAGGTAGAAATCATGAGGCCAACTACTAAGTATGGGGTAAATAATTTATTGCATTTAATTGGATATTAAAAACTCGAATATAATAATAGCCATGTCCGGGTCAAGTGGTTCACTCAAGATCTAAGTAAATAAGGGGGTTCCTAACCATAGGCATATCAATTTTGTATGCTTATGTTCCTAACAGACCCAAAATCAAATATTTTATTGTCCGGTCCGAGCAAGCACGTTCACACCAGTTTATTTTATGAATTAATTTAATGTTTTGAACTTGGAATATTTTAATAAAAGTAATAACTTAAAACATTGAGTCTATCTTTTTTCCTTTTCCTCAACTACGATCGTTGAACCGACGGCATGCAACAGTATACATATTAATATTATTATATTATGTTTTATTGTACCTAAAATGTAAATTATTTGTAGCTTTGTATTATATTATACCTAAAATTTAATTTTTGAAAATGTTTTTAATAAATATATTTACTGTGCAATTCAATACTTTATTTTGGTTTTAAATGTGAATAAAAAAGTAAGAACAATAATCGATTATGAACATCTAGTATTATCGATTACCTAGTGCTATCGATTATACAGTTATTGAAACAAACAATGGGAGCGCTAGTGGCGTTCGTTGTATCAGTATTTTGTTAGGCAGTTGCATTTCTATTATATCTTTTTTTATGGTTTTACTCCTCTTTAAATTTAACAAATAATCATGCCGTACGCTAATCAACCTTCGGTGCACATATCTGAATTAACTACTGACTCTATTAAATTTCAAATTGAAGATACTGATCTTAGTGTTGCCAATAGCTTACGCAGAGTGTTCATCGCTGAAACTCCAACATTAGCTATTGATTGGGTACAGTTGGACTCAAATTCTACAGTATTAAGTGATGAGTTTATAGCATCTCGCATTGGTCTTATACCATTGACATCAGATGAAGTTGTTGACCGTCTCCAGTACTCTAGAGACTGTACTTGTTCAGATTTTTGTCATGATTGCAGTGTTGAATTCAATCTAAATGTAAAATGTTCAGAAGAAATGACCAGGCATGTGACAACTGCTGATTTGGTGAGTAATAATCCACGTGTAGTACCTGTTACTTCTAGGAACCAAGACAGTGATATTAACGAATATGGAGAAAAAGATGATATCCTTATTGTGAAGTTGCGCAAAGGACAAGAATTGAAAATAAGGGCATTTGCTAAAAAAGGATTTGGAAAAGAGCATGCTAAATGGAATCCAACTACTGGTGTAAGTTTTGAATATGATCCAGATAATACTATGCGACATACACTGTTTCCGAAACCAGATGAATGGCCTAAAAGTGAATATTCAGAACTGAATGAAGATCAGCACGAAGGACAGTATAATTGGAGAGCTAAGCCAAATAAGTTTTTCTTCAATGTTGAAAGCTGTGGATCATTAAAGCCTGAAAATATTGTCTTAATGGGAGTTGCGGCTCTTAAAAATAAGTTATCTAATCTCCAAACACAATTCACTCAAGAAATGGACGCACTTGCTATAAATTAATTTATATATGAAAATGTTTATATTTAGTGTTCACTACATTCTTAAAAAATAAAATATTCAAAAATCGGTATGTTCATATTTTTAGTAAATTTAATGATTATATGTTATAATAAATACCTAATAAGTTTGTAATTTGTAAAAAATGTTTATTTTATCATTTTTAAAAATTAAATAATTTAATTGAACTTCTTGGATAATTTTGAATGAGCTTCATTTTAGATAATGACATTTTACCTGATGTAACTGTTACATATAATGAAGGATAAATTAAAGAAGCAATTCAATTATTATAATATGGTATACAATGATCAAAATGTATTTGCCAATTGTTTAATACTTCAGAAGTATATATCAATGATTTTATTGAATGTAATTGGTAAGTTAAATCATGAGTTTATATCATTTTTTTAAATTTGGGTAAATATTAAATCAATCACAGTTACATTATCAAGTGATACTGTTTGCAAAAAAATTAAAGTTCTCATTTACTTCTTTTAATGCAATAAATGTATTTAAAAAAGTGTAGAATACAATCTAAGTATACAAAAATCAAAATCTTCTGTTTTTATATTGTGCCCTGGTGTAAGCTATACTCAATATAACAATATTCCTGCTTGTTACACTACTGAAGGTAGCCTTGAACAGATATTGCTAGTTTGAGACTTCTACAATTATTTTAGAAGACACAAATGTATTATGTATATAAATCAATGTACAAAGGAAATCAAACTATTTATATTTTTGAAATAATATAAAAGAAAGAAAATAAAATTATCTGGTTATAATATAAGTGTATTTATAACTAATTAAAATGCAATAAATAAATTTGTTAATTTCAATTTTTCTATCCAATTATTTGATTATACATGTGAATGTTTTAAGATTATTTTACACTTATAAAATTACTAAAAATTAATTACTATAGTAATATTAGGCAACATAATACTATTTTTTATAATATATAATTATTTTTTTTAGCAAATATAAATACTATATTTACATTATATAAAGTAATTATATTTAAAAATAGCATGAATATCTTACATCAGCTGTTCCCTAACTTTTCTGTTTGATACATCCTCAAAACAAAAATAATTTAATCACACCTTCCATGAATAAATAAAACAATATTTGTTATAATTTAAATATAAGAAATTTATTGACAATCTAAAAATAAATACTTGGTTGTGTAATATATGACATAAATATTTGCCTTGCGCCTCCCTTGGGCGGCGCACCTCATAATTTGAAACTATTGTCCCATTGATTTTTCAAATAATTATATTTTTACCTAACATATTTACATTAATAAGACATACATAATTTTATAAGCCTATATGTTTAATAAATTTCAAAAAAAATTTCAGAATTTAATTTTATAGGCGTTTAAGTAAATTATTGTACAATTTTAATGAAATTTACTGTTTTTATATTCATTTTCAACTTTAAATATTAATTAAAAAAATTGGTTCATCCAATCATAATGCCACTTTGGATACAGAAAAAACATGCTTTGAATAATTAAAAAAAAAAAAAGAACTTACCAATAATTATACCAAAAATGATAAAATATTTAAACAGTATATTTTTATACTGAAATTTTGCTGAGAATATTTTTTCTAAAAAAAAAAGTTATAATTTCTTTAAAATTTAATATATCCATAGTCATTGTTTCGTTTGAGAAGCGAAGAAACAAAGGACGAACTTGACGAGCCATTTAAGTAGATGATATAGCTAATAAGTTAGAATTAATTATACTTTTGGATAACGCTATTAAACCAAGGATCTGCCTGAAAATATTTTAAGACAACTAATATATCGAGTGATTTCAGTAAAAAAAACTTTGCCTAACTTTGCTTAACGGCCAACTAATGGTATTTATACATTATAGAAGTCCTGACGATTATTTTGAAAAAATTGTATTATGTTAGCCAATTTATATAGAATACGGTTATACATAACCATCACTGCCTTAAATGTTCTATAAAGTTGATAGTTTCATAAAATGATTTAGTTTGGACTGACTGCATTAGAATATGTACAATGGTGATGGTACACTAGTTATACTTGAGATTTAAATTGGATTATTCGAGAAAAAAATTCTTTCTCGTGTCTTTCCGTGTAGAAATACATATTTTTTTAATACACTACACACTGGCTGAAAAATTTAACGATGATTTGTGGATAACCAAGTTGACTTTTTTCAGGGATATTAAGTGATATTTTGAACTGTTAACGAATTGAATGATAAAATGTTAGGAAAAAATCGGACAGTGATTGATATTGGTTAGAAATTATGATTTCAATTACTTGAATTATTATTTTTTATTTTATTGTAGTCAGGGCCGTGCTCAGCTTTGGTGGACCCCGGACAAACTAAACCTTCTGAGCCCCATATTTTATAAAGGGATTTTCCTGGTTTTCGTAGGAAAAATTGGTCTAATTATATATAAAACTAATAATTAAATTGTTTTGACATCAAGTATTATTGCAACCATGCTGTTTTAAAATATTTTATTTTTATCTAAAATAATATTGAAACTTTTTCAAAGAAAATTTA
>JASXSY010003057.1:0-25663 GCA_034509805.1 Sipha maydis | reverse complement strand
TAAAAATTAACTTAATGGCACACACAGAATTTTATAAAAATCAGTTGAGCCGTTTTAAACGAGCTCAGTAACGCATACATGGACAGAAAAAATATATATTTAATAATTGATATAATATATATATTTTATTATTATTAATTAAAATTAGCCAATATTAAAAATATTAAAATATATAAACTTTATTTAATTTATTTAGTATTTCCATACTTTTTTTTTTTTTTTTTTTTTTTTATTAAAAGAAACTTTGTAAACAATTAGCTTCGACAATTATGGTTACAACAATATTACATAAGAATGCAAGATTAACAACAAAAATAAAATTACAGATAAATTAAATTTTTAAACCAGTCTGGTTGATAAAGGATATAAGTGAGGTAGTAATTGGTACATTTGGTGAAGAGAGAATGGATTGAGTGTCGAGTTTGACATTAAAGGAGTGAATTAGGGTGAAGAGGGTATTGCGTTGGGGAACCAGAGAGGGACAGTGAAAAAGTATGTGTGAGATATCGCAAATCATGGGATCGTGGACGTGGAACATACATAAAGGAGAGTCATTGAGAGAAAGTTTATAAGAGTGAGAAGGTAGTAGGGTGTGTCCAAATCTTAGACGTGAAAAAGAGGTAATTATTTTACGATTTAATTTGAGGTTGTGAAACCAAGGATGAGAGGGGATAGATGGTGAGATATTTTTATACCAAGAGGCATAATTGGGGGCTAATTTGTTCCATTGGTTGCGCCATAAATTATAAATATGGTATTTTAATAAGGGACAAAAATCGGTCCAGGGAATTAGAGTTGGAGAAGGACAGCAGAACGAGGAGGTAGATTTTGCAATGGAGTCCGCTATTTCATTTCCTTTTATACCAGAATGGCCGGGCACCCAAAGGAATTCAACTATAAAATCTGAAAGGGTAAGTTCGTATAGAAGTTGCCTGATCCTGATGGAAATAGGAGAAGGACGGGAATTAAAAAAATCGGAGGAGAGGCTGAGAAGACATGATAAGGAATCGGAGACGATAAGATAACTGCTGGGGGGGAGGGCAGAGATGGTTGAAAGGGCTTCTAATATTGCGAAACATTCCGTAGTGAATGAGGAGGCAGAAGAGGGTAGATTATTAGACATGGAGATGTGTAAGTCAGGAATGAAAAAAGCGTATCCAGCTGAAAGAGGGGAAACTGAACCATCTGTATAAATTAGGGTGGAATTTGGAAAATTATTTTGAATGTAGTCTAAGAAAAGATTGTTGACGATGATGGGTGATATAGATTTAAGTGCCTTGGAAGTAAAGTTCAGAAAATGTCTGTTAGTGTGAACTATAGGTGAGTAGGAGAGAGCCAAATAATTAATTTCATATAAGGGTAATGTTTTAGAATTGATAACAAAATCGCGGATTGGAGATAAGGAGTATGCCGTGGAGGCAAGAATTGGGAGAGATTTTTTAACGTAACGCCAGGAGAAGTATATGTCAAGAAAGGAATTAAATATTGTGGGATGACGAAGGGAGAAGTTTTTCAGTAGAAATTTACCAGCCAACCATCTGTTTCTGATATTGAAGGGGGGGCATGCCGTCTCGATCTCAACGGCCGCATTAGGGGTAGATTTAAGGGCACCAATAATTGATTTTAGGCAGGAGTTTTGGAGATTATTAATTTTTTTCCAATGTGAATAGGAAGCGGAGCCTGATAAAAAGCATCCGTAGTCAAGTTTGGACCTTATAACAGCTTTGTAAATGATTAAAAGTGTGGAGGGGTGTGATCCCCACCACGTATTGGAAATTGATCTAAGGAAATTGGCCCAAAGAGAGGTAAATTTAATGAGATGTTGAAGATGCGGAGCCCAGCGTAGTTTGGAGTCTAGTGTTAGTCCTAAATATTTTATGTTCTGGACAATTGGGATTGGAAAATCGTTTATAGTGATATCTGAAGAGAGAAGGTAACGTCTTCTGGTGAAAATCATGGCCTTACATTTTTCGGGAGATACAGAGAAAAAGGAAGAAGATAGGAGGTTTTGTAGAAGATTGAGCGAATTGTTTAAACAGTCAATAGCGAGATCGATATTTGAATTGTAGGAGAATATGACTAGATCATCAGCATACACTAGGCACTCATGTCCAAGTGTATTTAGTTGTTTAATAATGAAATTCATATACAAATTAAAAAGAATGGGACTTAGGCAGCTACCTTGGGGTAGACCTGTGTAAGTGGAGCGTATGTTTGTAGAACCGTATGGGAATGTGAATTTTAGAGTTCTATGTGAAAACAAGAGGGAGATAAGGTTAATGAATATAGGGGGTAGTTGGAGTGAATTAAGGTGAGATAGGAGAGTTGGTATATGGACAGAGTCAAAGGCACCGCGAATGTCGATAAAGGCTGCAGGTAAGAAATATTTGTTGTTAAAAGATTGGTATATTTTACTCGAAAAATTTGCGAGGCAATCAAGTGTGCCTCTTCCTTTTCTGAAAGCATATAGGTTGTCAGAGAGAATAGAATTATGTTCGAGCCACCAATCTAGGCGGTTTTTTAGAATAAATTCCATGGTTTTGCATAACGCTGAGGATAGGGCGATGGGCCTAAATGCAGTGGTAGAGTTGACTTTGGGAATAGGTATGACTATGAACTCTTTCCAGGAGTCAGGAATTTTATTGAGGAGGAGAATTTTGTTGAGTATATTCAAGAGGTACTCGACGGCATTAGTAGGAAGGTGTTTTAGCATAACAGGGGAAATGTTATCAGGGCCGGAAGCGATTGATTTGCGTGAGGCGATGGCGGCATTTAGCTCACTTAAGGTTATAGGCATGGAGATTATGTGATTAGTAAGTGAATTTGAGGCAGGCAAAATTGGATTATGTGAGGCTTCAGAAGATGAAGGGACATAACATGGTGCTACTTTGCAACAGAAATCATTGAACCAACTGTCATTGTGAGGACGAGAGCGAGTTACAATACTATTGCGAAAGCGTTTAGCGGTGGTCCAGGTAGATTGAATGGATGAAGAAGGGTTGAGGTTCATACAAACTTGTTTCCAAGCTAGTCTTTTAGATTCTTTTAAGAGACGTGTGGTTGCAGCGCTGGCATTGCGATAATTAAGATAATCTTGAACGGAGCCTGAGCGAATGAAGGTTTTATATAAGGATTTGCGGTTGGAAACTGCTTCGGAACAGGAGGAGTTCCACCACGGGGGAGAGGGAGGGAAGTTGTTAAGGTTATTATGTTTGATAGGAATTGTTTTCTTAGAAATATCTAAGATCATATGAGTGAACTGTTCATAATCTTTTATTGGACATATGTAAGTGTTGAGAAGAGGGATAGAGGAATTGATGAGTTGAGAAAAAAGGGGCCAGTCAGCTTTATTGAGGTTAAATTTGAGATTGGGGGAGAGATAATTGGGTAAGGTAGATCTGTTATTTGGTAAGGAGTTAGGGTTTGTAACATTGACAGATATGATAATAGGTAAGTGATCACTTCCGTTAGGATCATCTATAATGCGCCAGGTTGAAAGCCAGAATAAATTTGGAGTAGATAAGGATAAATCAATACACGAATTGGTTGAGTTGGGTCTGCCTACATGCGTAGGTGAGCCGTTATTAAGTATATTAAGATTAGAAGAGTTCAACGCATCGTAGATTAAGTTACCCCGTCTGGTGGACGTAGTGGAACCCCAGGCAGGGTGATGGGCATTGAAGTCGCCTGTAAAGAAAGAGTTGTGATCGGTGAGTTGGAAGAGAGAGTACCATATTTCAAAGGGGATAGGTGAATCATTTGGACTGTAGCAGGACCAGAATGATGTATTAGGTAGACCGTCAATATTTGTTATTTTTAGACCAATTAAATCGATATTGTTTTCCAAGAGAAGTTGTTTTAAGGGGGGTTTAATTTCTATTAAAGATACATTAAGTGAGGTATGGGTGGCAATTGCGACGCCCCCGTAGCCATCGGCTCGATCTTGTCTGAATAAATTAAAGTGAGGAATAAAGCAATTACGGGATGGAAGTAACCAAGTCTCAGAAATAAGTATTATGGAACAATTAAAGGAAGATACGAGGTGTTGGATAGAAGGGAGTCTTGCAGGAAGACTACGAACATTCCATTGTAGAATATTGACCATTAGAAGAAATAACGGAGATGTTTGGAAGCGAGAGACAAGACATAAGGGATGATTCAGTTAAGTTTTGAAGGGAAGAGGGGGATAAGGGAGAGGGGCTAGGGGAGTTGGATAAGGATTCGGAAAGTTTGATGCAGAAGGCATTGACCCAAGTTAGATCAGCTTGAGAAGGTTTGGGATCCTGGGACCGATTTTTACTAGCATAATCTATGAAATGCCCATTTGGTAGCGAAAAATTAGATTGGTTGGGAACATAAAATTGTTTTTGTTTAGAGTAAGAAGAATGATTGTTATACTTCCTATGTGGTGTATGGTGGTGATGTGATTGAGAGGTTAACGGGGGAAAAGAGTTAGTGGAGGTATCCGGAACTTGATGAGAAGGATTTAACACAGACTGTTTATTAACAATATTTGAATAGCTAAATGCACTTGAGGAGTAATTATTTTTCTTGAGAGAGACTGCTTCGCGGAAGGGTAAGTTTTCTGTAGCCATAATTTTCTTAACATCCCTTTGGAATGACCACTCTTGGCAATTCCGATCAGTGGAGAGGTGGGGGAGTTTACAGAAGATGCAAACTGGATCTGTTGCGTTGATTGAAGGGCAAGTAGTTAATGAATGGTCATTTAAGCCACAGTGGCTGCATTTGGATTTACTGCGACAGAATTTAGCCGTGTGGCCAAATCGTAAACAGTTATTGCACTGTATGGGAGAACGGACGCTAGGAGAAATTTTGAAAATGACGTTGTAAATCGATACGGCATCTGGGATTTTGGGGGATAAAAATTTTATTTCCACGACACGAGTAGGAGTTAGGACATTATCCTTTTTGATTAAAATGCGTTTGAAAGCAATAGCGCGGACTGAGTTATCAAGTCCTTCCCAGAAATCTTCTTCGGTTAGGGAACTATCGACTCTGATAATTCCGAAAGAGTAGATAAGCGTAGATGGAATGTACGCTGTAAAACCGATGTTTGCGAGTAGAGGGGAGGTGAGAAAGTTGTTGGCTGACACTTTAGTATTGAAGGTGATTTTGATTTTTTTATGACCAATTGGTTTGATGTTGTTGATGCCAATGAAATTGGTGGAAAAAATTTTTGCGTATTTTAACGGGTGCCAGTGATCAATTTTTAGGTTGATATCTGAATGTTCCGCAATGGTAGTGAACGGACCATTATAATCCGCGGAGAAAAATTTATTAAGTTGTTCGGAATTACGTAAGGACTGTATATCGTTGGAATCGTAATTTATATTAGTGTTTGAAATATCAGCGGTGTATGTTGCATTTGCGGAAACGGGAACATTAGCGTGATCGGTTGTAGAATGCGATAAAGCTTTATCTATATTCATATTATTATAGGTCGTGTCATTAGAAAAATGAGATAATGAAATGTCGTAATCGAATGTATTGTTGGGCATATTTAATACTGGTGGATTATTTTTAATCTGCTGTAGAGTGGGAGATATAGGGCTAGTTGGAGTTGATACCTTCTTAGCTTGAGATGCTTTTTTACTTGTCTTGGTGGTCCATTCCTGATCCGTGTTGTGTGGTCTGGAAGCATTTGATGTTTTTTTCATTTTACCGACTGAATTGTTAGGAGCGTGCGGACGATTGTCGTCGCCGCCCGAAGACGACGCCGGCATTATACAAAAGGCGATAGCAAAACGTAGATACGGAGCGACAATTAACGAACGACTTGCTTCGATGGTTGACTTATCGCGAATGATTTCCATACTTAGAATAGGTTATTATTGAATAATTAACTTAGATTTTTAGATTCTGAACGGAGTGAAGAATGTATTGATTTTACAATGATGTGTGTTTTTTTTTTGTGTCTGTCGACACGATTTGGGGCAGTAAAAATGCTTCGATTGCCTTATATAGCAACTTTTCTGAAAGGAAAGTGAATCTATTTGGTACTTTGGGGGGTCAAAAGTAAAAAATTTCCAATATTTTTTAAATGCGACGGGAAAAACCATAAAACAATTTGGGAAAAACTGGAGTTTTTACGCAAAACCAGTTTTCGACATAATCAAATTTTTTATTTTGCTATAACTCAAAAACTAATCGATGTAAATACTTGAAATTTTCACCAAATGTTTAGATTAGCGTTACACCATTAAATTTTCAAAGTATTTTGACTTTTATTAAGCTATTTATAGACGATTGAAATTTTCAATTTCTTTAAGTATTTTTTTTTTAAATAACGATAAAATTTTTTTGGCTGCCTAGAAAATCTTGAAAATTTAATACAAGGTTTCTTATAAGTTGTTCCTTAACTGATAAAAAAAAATCTAAAATCGTAAGTCACAATTTTTTTTTATAAGTGCTCAAAGTTCCAATTTATACGAAATATGTAAAAATCACGATAATTTGCAAGTTATTTTGTAGATAAAAATTCATAAAGTTTTTTCTGTTCATACTTAAGTTTCAAAATTTTAACACTAGGTTATCTATAAGCTACTCTTCAAAAATCTTTAAAAAAATTTCTACCGGACTAAGAGGAAAAAATTGTATGACTGTTTGAAATTTAAATATTTACGAAATTGCATAAAATAGCGATTTATTCTCAGACGATTTTAAATATTTGTTATAATTCAAAAAGTATAAGTCGCAGATTTTTGAAATTTCTACCAGCTGTTAAGATTGGTATTTCTTTTATGCAATATTTTTTTCAAAATATTATATTGATTTTTAAGTCACTTATAGGCATTTAAAATATTCGATTTTTTTACATTTTTTTTTTATAATCGGTGATTAAAAAAATTTGGCTCGTACAAAATACTTGAAAATTTAATAGAAGATTCCACAGAAGTAGTTCTTAATGTCATTCAAAAATTATTAAAATCCATAGGCACAATTATTTTTTATAAGCGTTTGAACAGCGAATATTGACATAAAATTACATGTAAAATATAATATAATGTAGAATGTTCTAGACTGACAAACTATATTGCTGTATGTAACTGCCAACCCATCCTAATTGAAAAATATATTTATCGTTTCAAAATAAAAAATACTTTTTACAATGTTTATAGATAACAATGTATTACATCCTAGACAAACATATGAACTCCGTTCAGAATCGTTATTCGTATACAATGATATCTATCATTGCATTCAAATTTAACAAATCCATTATAATAATGACCTATCCTATAAGCGAGATGCACTCCACCCCTAACTGTACAGCAGAGCGAGGCCCATCCGGTTTTTTTTAATTGTTTATTTATATTTACTTATGTGAATACTGATCTATGTTTGAGCCTCATAGCAGAAAATATACCTTAGTTTAAGCTACAAAATCTACTCTTCCACAATTTTTTACAAAATTATACAAAAAAACACATTCCTGATGAAAGCATACTACGGAACTGTTGTTAGTATAGAAAAATGTATTAATATACTAAGTATGGAATCCGTTAAAAGTGACATTTATTCAATCTCATTTTTTTTAGACTAGTGAAAAGTATAAAAAATTTGGAAAATTCTAGTTTAACTTTGTGTTATTATACTCAAATTGTAAATAATGTTATTTTGGCGATGGAAAAAGTACCAGGACAAAAAGGAAAAATAATTTAAGAAAAATTGTTATATTTAATTGAAAAAAATGTTGGATTCCAAACTGTGAAGCAAATAACAGTAATTTTGTCGGGGAAAGAAAACAGCATCATACCACCAAACTAATTTCCTTCTATGTGTTCATGTATGAAGTTTGCACCAATAACTTCGGTGGATATAGAAAGGTGTTTAAGTACGTATAAGTCAATTTTAACTGAAAAAAGAACTTAAATGACATCAAAAAATACGGAAAAATACATTATTGATCACTGTTATGAAAATTATTAAAATAACCTATTTTAATATTTTAATTTTAAGTGTTGTTCTGATATTAAATTTTAAGGGTTATTCTAAGTTATATAATTTTTAAAATATTTATATAAAGTTTGTTTTTTTGGTTTTAATTTGTTTAGTTTTTAAAAGTTTCAAAAATGTTATTTTAAAAGATTTGTATTTTTTTTTTCAAGTTTTTTTATTAGTTTTTTGAGAGATTTTGACAAATAACTTCAAATAATCTACAATATTTATAAAGGATTTTATTTTTTTTCTATTTAGAATCTTTTTTTTTAAGTTGTAGATTGATTTAAAAATAAATAAATAAAGTAAAATAAATCAAAAGCAAAATGATATACGAGTTTTTATAATATAATATTATATATATATTAAGGAAGATATTTATATAAAATAAAGGTAGTGGGTGGATGAATATATAAGAAGTTATTATAGGCATTTTATATATATTTTTTTCTTATATAATATATATTATATAAGAATTTTATTATATATTTATTTTTTTTAAATATTTAAGACGTAACTCAATAAGTAATTTAGCCGTCGCAGACGTGACGGTCCTTCATAATTTCAGTACCCGAACGATACGTTTTTCATTTATAGTGTTCTTTTGATATTGAAAAACTAAAAGGATTTATTCTTATCGTACGTGGTCAACATTTGTATTCATAACGTACCTACCCAAAATATTTTTTTTCATAACCGTTTTAGATACGAAACGAACTTGCTTTGCATGCGTGCACTTATGGAGCGTTGGAATTAAATGAAAACGGAATACGAAAAACGCAATGTATAATATCATATTAAAATTATACACATATTATTTATAAGCGCGTATTTGTACAAATGTCTAAATATGTACCTACTCGTACCTGTGATTGCTAGTCAAGCAATTATAGTGTGTTCTACATTTACTATTTTTATACAAAATGATACATTTTTAGTCAATACTAACTGTCTTAATCATTTCATAATAGGTATTGTTAAAAATAAACAGTTTGTTTTTTTTTCAGTGAAAGAAACTTAATATTATTATTCCGTTCGAATTAAATATTCGTTATTTGGCATTACATCATCTTTGCATGCTGTATTTAATACCATAATATTAATACTTCAGTATAATAGTATATTTATTTGATGTAATTACATGTACTGATTTTACTATACCAATACCTTATAACTATTATGTTTATATTTCCCTTTAATACTTAATACTGTACACATTAATCGGAAGATTAATTTTACCTTTACTTGTAATCAGTTATGCAATATAGTTTTTTATAGCTCTACAATTATGTGGTTTCGTCAAAATAAATAGCTATACAATTTAAACACGTTTATTTAATGTATTTCTACACTTTACACCAAAAACTCATTTGTTCATCCAATACTTTTGTCGTAAAGAACAACTGTATGTTATAGCATATTACATTATTATGTTATTACTTATGCACTTTGTTTCACACGTATTATAATGTATTTATGCCTACGTGTCACGTATTAATACCAGTTGATGTGTTTCGCTATAATTGATAGACTTTTAAAAATTGTTCAATATACATAATAACATCTTAATATGATATTAAGTAATATTGATCATTCGTTTACAACGTGGACGATAATTAATTAGACAAGAACAAATTGTCATTGTTAATTTATATTTATCACTCTAGAAGCGATTTTCATTCATACATTTTTTTTTTTCGTTCAACTCTTAAAAATCAATGACCATATGACAGTTTTAAAATAATAGTTCTAGGCCTTTTAATATAATTTATTAGTACGTTATTAGTATTGTATCTGTAAAAACACATTGGGTTTGCCGTATAACTGAATCATTTAAAAATATAATATATTTATTTATTTTTATTTATTTATTTATTTATTTTTAATATCATTTATATGATTCATAATATATATATATATTATTAATCATATATTTTTTAGAGAAAATATTATTGTTAGAAACCGCGTGCTGTTCGGTAGTCTAAGCTCTGAATAAATCGATAAACATCCACATCTCGCAACACACGTGACGTGTATCGTTTTCGAACAAAAGAAATTTACATGTTTTGAAAAATTAAGAACACGTATATATCAAGCGGATTTACTTGATAATTAATTGTTCGTATAATATGGTTGAATGTCGTGAAAGATTTGCACACGGGTTTTCCGAAAATTATGTGATGAACAGTTCGAATGACGTGATTGAAGAATATACGGCTACGAGTCTGAACGCATATTTTCGGCGAAAGTGCTACGAAATTCAACTGCCCGATTATGATTCGTCTTCGTATCGATCACATTCGGTTTTCCGTAGACATCGGAAAATCGGAGTGGACTAGACTTTGTTGGCCATCTATTATTCGTCAACCGGCTGATCGGCAAAAAAATAATTGCATTGCCTTCCGCGTCCAACACGCGTGATTGCTTAAGAACCGACACCAGTGTTACCAGTAGAACCGGGTCCCTAGTGACCCCTGTCTAAGAACACTTGAGTGCACGCACCAGTCCGCCGTTTATCAACGAAAGCATGTTGAATAATTAATGTTTACGATTTTCCCGTCCATCGATTAGTTGACAATAATAAGCGCATCACATCATCGACGGACTGTTGCGTTATCCCGCCAGCACGTTTCTCCCGTGATCTAATGACTTGCACGTGTTCTACATACATCATTATTGTAGCGTATAATCACTTTTGATTTCAGACGTGTCGAAAAAAGTGATTTTATATATATATATATGTTTATTTATCGGAAACTTCAATATGGTAAAATATTACACATCCGTACGTATTACGTAAACATGACATTTCTTATATTTATATTACTTTTTAACTCGTCTACGAAACGTACGTTTCCGCGAACTACCGCTGCGGTACATTATATTAGTACTATCGTCTCTAAGAAGGACAATATTATTTGCATCTTTAATACTTTATTGAACGTCACCGCTGTGCCGAACACAAATCCTGTCATTAATATTAATATAGGTTTACGCGTAAAATTACATCTTGTGAATTTTTATTTTAACTTTTCATTTGGAAATATTAGCACTGAACTCGTGAGAAGCCAATCATGTATTCTATAGAATAATAGCTTTTAATTGATTTTCACCGACAGTGTTAGCCAAAGATATTTAAAGGTAGTGAATAAATGGATATACTTTAATTTTAGTTATTTTAATTACTTAACAGTCATATCGAATGCCTCATGTCATGTCATACGTATCTGTTATTTACATATCAATGCATATTTTATGGTAGTTAAACATTGCCATTAGATAAATTATCATGTAATTGTTCACTGAATGAAACGGTAGCTTCTAATACTAACCTTTCCACGACCAAATTGTTCTTTACTCAGATAATATGTTGTACGTAGTTTATTAATAAATTCGATGATTCTACCAAAAAAAAAAAAAAAAAAATCTGAAATAATATTCCCTCGGATAACACTCTAAAACAGTACCCTAAACGTGATAATGTAGTACAACCACTGGCGAACCCATGAATGGTCGACCGCGGACAAGTTAAAAGCCAGAGTGTAATCTGTTATAATTCTTATTTACATACGTCGTTAATTATACGGTGTTTGAAAACTATTTGCATTAACTAATAACATAACTCATTGTTAAGTTTAATATAAATTTACTTTAGGTGGTAGCCTATAAATTTAATATTAAACAAAAATATGTTGTATTTTTGTATACATTTTAATTTTATCATAAAATCTTAACTCTAAACATATTAAGTAATATTATTGTTAATAATTAACTTTTTGTCTTAAAAATAAGTTTTTCATTACATTTTGTTAAAAATAAATACATTCCAGATATAGTTAACCCTGAAAAAAAAAAAAAAATAATACTAATGAAATTGGCTACTTTTGATGGATTCGGCTTTATTTTCAGATAGCACACGTTATAAAATTACATTTTGTAGAGCTTTTTTCATTTCCGAATTAATATTTTCACTGATGACATTCTTGTTGTTTTCAGGTAATGGATATATCGAAGGCACCGAATTAGACGGTTTTCTGAGAGAATTCGTCTCCAGTGCTAACACCGCGGACGTCAGCCCTGAGGTATTGTATATAGATATATATATATATCATGATGTTTTAACTTTTATTTTTAAACGCTGAGAAATTAAGCATTAATGAAAATTGAAATGAAAAACCGACACACCGACACCGTGGTAATCTAAATTACTTTAATGAGGTTTTTCTATTGTTCCGCTCCGCGAAAGATAAAAAAAATTCATTTGTGAGAGCAAAACAAAAATATTTGAATAGGACCTTAAAGTGTAGAGGGGAGATGGAAAAAAACCCGTGACTAGCAGATGGCTATTGTACGCGTAGACACGTGTATTTTCGAGAAAAAAATATGAACGCCGGAAAAATTATTTCATTTATGTACAATATATTGTTCGTTTTAGAAAAAAAAAAAAACGCTTTATAAAATTGACGTAAACGTTAAGGTTTTGTAACAGTTTTAACAAACGATGTGAAATATGAAGTTTTGACTTAACGTGTTTCAATACTAGTCAAAAAATATAATAATTTTAAAAGTGTATATAAATATATATTAGCGTATTTGTATAAACAAGAAATAATCGACCTCGTACATTTTCGTTGATTTTTCAATAGGTACATTCTAAACGCCATGTGTTTATTTTAAGTTTATTTTAATATACTGCGGTATAATGGCTACAATAGTAATCATATCATCAGTGGCGTAGTCAGGATTTATAAGTGGAAGGAGCTAAACACTTTTTTTAACAGATTAGGTAAGAAAGGATTTGAAAGTTCATCTCTCCCATTCACAACCACCAAGGTTATAAATGTATTTCCAGCGTAATAGAATAGTTTTACTAATATTTAAAAAAATATAATTTATAATATTAATAAATTAACGGTGGTTTACTATGGTAGTATTGCCGTGACATAACATGGTATAGAAACTATTTTAAAATTATAGTATGGATACAAAAGTCACCTCTAACTTTATGATAACCCCAAAAAAGATAATAATAATCACGATAGAAGTAATACGCTTATGTACCGAATATAAACATCCGTTATTCTTCAACATTTACCCGTAGTTAGAATCAAAGTTTTTAAATACTGAAATGCCAAACAGTAATATACTTGTGTAGTACATACACATAAACACGACACTGCGAGAAAACTGCGTATCATTATGCTCGTCGAAACCACCAACATGTCATCACCGTCTTGTTCTTATTAGATAAGGTTTCATTTTAAGAAATTTTTGATTTAAATCCAATATTTACTTTAGTACTGAACAAACATTACGTATATTTCCTATACAGTTGTTTCCCATTAAGATTTAACAACGACGCCATTGGATTGATGACGATGTTACGTTTGTTTATGTTCGGGTACCATTCGGAAAATCATTTTTTTGAAAAGGGGAAATAAGAAACAATAATCTTTCTTGACAATGTTGATTTTTTTTTTAATAACCGCATGACTCGTTTGTTATATCTGTGATTCGAAAGAAAATACGAAATATTTTCAAATTGTACTGCTACGGATCATTTATTTTGTATCTCGTGTACAATGTTGGTACGCTACTCAAATTGCGTTTGAAAACCGTAACGTAATAAGCATTGTATTAACATTTCAAACGATTATTAATTGCCAAAACGTTCGGCATACACGCGCACGCGCCTATGTACGTCGCATCGGATAACAATCCCTGTTCGTATGTGCTCTCGAAAACTCTGAGGACATCTTATTTTTTCAAAGGGCACACCGCATTAATTATATCGAACTGTTTGTGCACTTCGTGCCGTGTTCGGCCGTTATTGGCATCCAGAGCGATCGTCTAACCCCTCAACGGCAAAGGTCATTTTCTCCTCCTTTCCCCGTCCGTTCACGTCGTGCGCTACCCCATCCTCGTGCGCCGGCGGGTTGGCCGTTGTGTACACGAATCGCCCACGCGAAGCGTTAGAAGTTAATATTGCAAACCGCGGCGGACCTTTCTGCCATTTATTTGTATAAATAAAGTCTGGTCGGGACGCCAAAACGAATCCGTTTATTTTCCCACTAGCCTGTTTCGTGGTATATGCGGTAACATCACGCGACGACGACGGAACACTTTACTGCGGCGGCAATGCCATTACTGTGGGGCGTGCATGCGGTGCGGCGAAAAAGGGCTTTGTGCCGGAAGAGAAAATTAGAAATAAAAATGTCGAGGTGAAAAAAAGATCGATCGCTGTAACCGCGTGTCGACAATAATTTATTATCGGGTTTCTTCGTGGTATTATATCACGCGTATCCGAAACTAGGCGATTTTCACGCGGTCAATACCAAGTATATATATATATTTTTTTTTTTCATTATTTCCCAAACTCCGCGTGGTCGCGTTTCGCTTTGCACGGAAAATTCTTCGCGCTCATCCGTTTGCCGGTCGTGGTTCACCGAGCTCTGGAAACGAATATATTATGCAGGGGCGTTAAATTGTATTTCATTATACGATTAAAGGCTACTTAATGCGATAAGCAAGCACCTCAAAACAAATACAAAATCGCGGTAAACTGTTGTTCTATGACTGTTTGTACAAACGGCGTGCATTGTATTTCTTTAGTGAAATAATTATTTATTTAAACAGTATCATAATATTTACTAAATAATAGTAAATAAAAATCAACGGCGAGTTAAATAGTTAATGAAGATAAACGAAAACGTAGGGTTCGTATTTATCTGGGATTATTGCAATCTCACCTGGTCAATTAGTTCAGTTTTAAAGATCTGCGAAAAGGAAAACACACTTACACATTATTATGGTTTTCGAGATTACCGAATAAAATACTAAAGTTAATACGGCCAAACGCTTTCAAAATATATTCAATGTTAAATATAATATTATATTAAATTTGTAAAACTAAATCTGTCAATTATTCAATATTTGAAAAAGAAACTATTCGTTACATTTACAAAAACATCAAATATATATATATATATATATATATATCGTTATTAATAGCTAATATATTCTTGAGGAAAAAACATAAATATTAACCAAAAAATAAATAGGTTGAAATGCAAGTAGAACATTTTATGAGATTATTATATTTTCATACTACACGCCCGTAATACTCAATCGCTCTGGTGTAAAAACTATATTTTTACGACTTTCCGGTGTTTTCATATTTTTCGTGAAAGATATTCGGAACCCATTGGACTTAATTTTTAAACAACGCTGAGTATCGTGTGTGTGTATTGCATTTTTAGTCTACAATGGAGACGTGTAACCAATATCGGCTGTAAGGTCGCGTAATCCTTCGGTTTGCCATGCAAGATTGATATTGTCGGGTCAAAAATGCAAACAGTTGAAAACAATATCACGAATAAATGTCTATAGCTAAAGTTGGTAGAAAGCAATGAAAAACTTTTTACGTTAAATCGTTCGTGCGCATGAGAAATTTAAATCTCGGATATTTATGGCGGCGATTCAAGTTCGAACGTTTGGAACAACAGTCGAACTACTGCAGTTCAAAAATACACTTCGATTAATAATCGCATGATTGAGTTTTCCACCACGATATGAACAAGGTGGATGTAATACGTCTATTTTACGGTTTTTCATTTCAATAAAAACAATATTGATTTCCCGGTTTTATTTGCACGTTGCAGCGTGTAACGAAATTAAATTCATACGCCACCCCGTATTAAATTTTTATTCGAGTACCCGTTCGTATGTGATCTATTACTAAATACGTACGTATAAGCTGTGTACGCGGTTGGTTGGAAAATTTAAAATTTAATATTTTACGATTCACAACGTAGCGATACGTAACTCTTGTATACGCCTGGTACGGAAAACGGTCGATCACGGCCCGCATAACGATACCGATTTTTGTAATTTCTACGTCGTGGACGTACATTTTTTTAAAACTATGCGTTTATCAAATATACTATACGACCCGATAAACCGATGAACGATATATGTATATGTAATATTTTTCGTTTAGTTAATTTTTTGAATAAATACAACGCACCTGATTTAAACACAAAAAAATGTTATTGAACGAAATCTGATCCTTTTGAAATTATTTTTATTGGGAAAAGAGGTGTCGCGAAAAAAAAAAAAAAAACATTTAATGCGTTGGAAAGTGTTTTTAATGTTGAAGCTTTGATAAATTATAATTCATTCAACCCGCCACCCGTCGGTCGCAAAAACTGTCAGCCTTATGGATGTTGGCCTCCCTCCCCTAATGTCGTGAGCAAAATGCGGTGTTCGCGCGATTAATTTTAAACACAACGGTTTTTAATTTTTAATACCAAAATAATACAGGTGACAACTTTTTCGATCGGCATATACATCATAAAAGACTTAGTTCTTATATAATTTTTATTTTTAATTTTATCTTACATCCTAATAGCACAAATATTACATGAAACATGAATTGGCCATTGCAGGTTCATCAAACAACCACCGACAGACCTATGATCATGATCGGTCAAATCCTAATGGTCTCTGAACGTTTCACGTGTTTCTCGATGTACGGTCAGCAGTCGCGAAAAACAACATTTTAAAATAAAAATCTAACACAATGTATAATATATGCATAATATGCATTGCATATATCGTATACGCGGCGCGTACAAGCGGAACTTTGGCGCGTACAATTTCATCCTGATGTAAAATCGATAACGTGCCCCGCAGACACATTAACACAACAACACTTAAAAATAATTATACGCGTACCATGTTTCAACATGGTTTACGTACGAAGGAAAAAATCGAGGAAAAAATAACGCTCTGTAGATTTAGGAGAGATTTTACGAACCGCTAGTGTTTTATCGGATACTAAAATATCCGTTTATATAGGATCGTGTCTTGCGTTTATAGCTCATATTCACGGCGTTTGGCAAGGTTGCGGTGTTATTAATTTTAGCTTTAGAACAACAATAAATTATTTCATACGCGAAACGATTTTGAGCCGGTCCCGGTTTGTCCGAAAATTTGATATTCATTTTACTAAAACAAATAACGTTTTATAATGTTGTCTCTTCGCAACATTCTCGATTCAGAACTGAACTGTTTGGAATCATGCAATTTATACGGGTAAAATATATTTTTGATCGATCGCAAGGAATTCATCAGATTCGTATGGAGTTTTTCTTTTTTATTGTCTAACTATAGAAAAACCCAAAAATAGTAGTAACCTGATGAGCTCTAATTATAACCTTCTCTACAGTTTCTTTTGAAAATGTAATTTTAAGTTTTAAAAATCTAAAATAATTATATCTGCCTATTTTAGTTCTAAAAGATAAATTATAACCATAAATCTATATTAAGAAATAAATATTATTTAATAAGTATCTTATCATTCTCAATTTAAAATAAAACTGAACAGAAATGTCAACAGTCATAATCGAGTTAACTATGTTAATAAGTATGGTAATTAATTCAAAAGTAAAATGTATGCAATAGTTTTAAATTTCGTACAATACTTGTTAATTTTTATTTTTCCTGCGGTTTGATTTACAATGTGAACATGACGAAGACATTTCAGCATTGTCTTTTATGAAAACAAATTTATCCATTTTTTCGCTCACCAATTTTCGTTCGGTGGGTTTTGGAATTTTAAAAAGAAAAAAAGTAGTACGTGAAGCAATATTAAATATTTTATTTAAAACGTCTTTGTCTTGCACACTTATTTTAATATTCTTTAAGACTTTCGTTGTACGTTGTCTTTCGCCCGGGATTTAGTCGGAAGAATGTTTATAATCTGAGAATGAATAATATTTTTATATTGCGTTGAAAAAAGAAAAAAAAAAATCATACGAAAATATTTACAAGACGTTCAACGATCTCGAGAGTATGTTATATAACCGTAAACGTGCGCGTGCACTATAAATACTTTGTTGTTGTATTTTACACTATGTATGCGAACAAATGTTTGTAGAAAAATACACCACACGTGTCCATATCTTAAGTGTTCGAATTGATTTTGCAGGCGGTTTCGGATGCTATGCTGGTGGAGCTCAAACAATGTTTCATGGAGGCCTACGACGATAATCAAGACGGGAAAATCGACATCCGCGAAGTAACGATGACATTATTTTGTTTACAAACAGGCGCACGACCGCCGTGTACCGGTGAACACGCGTCGTTGCCGCGCGCGCTTTTGGCTATAATTCATACATATCGCGGGTGAATGATTAACCGTTATTGCGTTTTGCAGCTTGCTCAACTTTTGCCCATGGAAGAGAACTTTCTACTCCTGTTCAGATTCGACAACCCATTAGACTCCAGTGTCGAGTTCATGAAGGTACAGTAGTTTGCACACGTCCGCGAACGATTTCGATAATATTTTCCATTAGTTTTACGCGTTCAACCGAACGCGCCCGTGTTTCGTGTACTATAAATAATGTGTACACGTTCCAGATTTGGAGGGAATACGACACCGACGGCAGCGGCTACATCGAAGCCGACGAGTTAAAGGTAAATAACTGCAGCAGTATTTTGAAATATTGCAAACGTATAGTATAGAATTCAAGTGTCGGGAGGGGATAAAAATGATCATCGTTTTGCGTTGCACAGTACACTGAACCGGTTTGAACTCGGCGCATGCTGATTAAATTACGATCGAGCACACACCCCTTAATTATGTTAAAAGCTTAACTCGACGTTGTGCATATTGCCCATCGTTCAACGCAAAACGATTTAATTCATTTGCAAAACTTGCATAACGACGATACGAGTATGAAAAGTTTTGTTTTAACTGCAACTATTTGATGGGATTAATATATTACAACGGTCGAAATATTTTCGACTCGAAAAAAACCAACGAGTGAAAACCCCTTTTACGCGTTACATAAATGTTCGGTTGTTATTCAGCCCGATACATTATTCGTACATTTACACATACGCACACCTCGAACGTTAGGAACCGAGTAAAAAGCATGATATACAGAAATAATTAATCAACTTACAGTTAGTTAAACTTCAGTTTTGACACGAAACACAAATTTACTTAGTGCAGGTAAGCGTAGGTAGGTATATTATGCTACGAAACAATAGCTGTTTTGCGTATCGCGATCAATTTCGGAACAGTTAAGGTGCATAAACTTTTACGATGTTGAGTACGCTCGAAGATTGTACGCTTGTGTAAACTAGATTATAAATAAGTTTCTGTTAAGTAAGAAAATAAAAAAGTCTTGTTTGTAATGATACGCAGTTTACATCATTATTTTTAACGCATTGTTTTTATGTTATCGTCAGATAAAAAGAATGAAATCGAATTATTCAAATTATTAAAAAACAAAAAAATATTATTATCCGACCTTGTCAAAACGATAATGCAGCCGCGTGACAGTATGCCAGGTACGGTAATAAGAAAGGTTTTATTTTTTTATTTTTTTAAATTAAAATGTATCAATAAATTAATGGGTTAATGAGTTCTTAAAATGTAATACAATATTGTATATGACATTAAAGAATGGATAATATGAAACTAATGTTTAAAAGGCAATTTAAAATTTAAATTATTTGATACATAATATGGCTACATATTAATAAATATAGACATCTTGTGTACATTTTAATAAGGTTTATGAATAAAATATTTGATACTGAAATTACCGGCAATCATGAGATATTTGTTGGGAGTTGACTTAAAAGGACAGTTAGTATTGATATTAAAGTGGTTAAATAAAGTTTTGAATTAGTTTAAAATTCTTGTCATTTAATCGGAAACATTGGAAGTAAGTTTGACGGCTGTTATGCTAGCGTATGATGAACCAGTTGAGGTTATATTTGATACATTACGATTTGTGAGGACGAGTTGAATTTGATGTTTTACCTTTTTTTGGTTTATTTATGAATTTTGTCAGTATTTTTTGTATTATATAATCTATGCCGTATGTGCGCCAGAACATAGTGCATATCTAACCAGGAGGTTACCATATTCACCGCATTATTATTCACGCACCTAGGTTTTCGATTGCAATAGTTACGGGTTTGGCCATAGGCTTGATGTGTATGGCATTGTGGCGGACTGTTTGGTTTTACGTGGGGTATCTCGATAACTATAGCAGAGTATTGTTTAGATTTCTTGGTTATATTCATTTAGAACGAGTTTTACTTAGAACAGTAGTAAGGTAGTTATCATCTTTTTAATATTAACCACGCGCGTAGCCGAATATTCTAGTTTAGCCTGATCGTCTCAAATATAAATTAATACTAAATAATAATGGAGATTTTGAATTACTACCTTATGTGGCGTTTGCCGTACGGTCGAAAGGAGTGAAATTTCACACTGGTACCGCTTAATTAATCAATCAGTATATAGTAGGTTATGCGGCTTTTGGGCCGAACTAATAAAAATAATGGCGCGGATTACACGGAAAATTGTTAATCTGAGAGTGATATTAGTATCTCGTTGAATATTGAGAAATTGATGACGTTCTTTACATAAATTGCTGGTATTCGCGTGTGTTTAGATGAGATTACAGTTTGAGATAGTTGCTCACACCCAACTCGTTCTGCTGTCTGTTTTAACCAGTGCGACGAAGTTATTTGACGAATTAAAGAATTTTCTTTTTCTTCTCCTTTATATGGTTATGAAAAGCTGGAAGGCAAGGACAAATACCGTTTTAATTAAGTTGTTCAGGTATAATTTGCTTCAACACGACTGATAACGAAAAGCGATTAACATCGCGTGGTTGTCTATAGTATAGTGGTACCCGTACTGAGTAGAAAAGATAAAAATATATAGGAAAAAATAAATGACTAAGAACAAGAACGCTGGACGAGAAATTTGTTGGGTAAAAATGATGGATAAAGTAAAAATAGATGGAATCCATTAGGTTGCTGTGTGCGTGTTTTTCAAAGTTTTTCGAGATTATATACATGTTCAGTTCCGGAATGAACGAAACTGTGGATTAACGTCGGTGGATCGGTTTCGCCACTCCCTGGAGTATTATGATCTTAAGACGTATTTTTATCCTAGAGATATATCCAGGATCAACAAGGATTTTCAACTTGACAGTGCGCACGTACTCGTATACAAACTATGAGATTACGCACACGCGTCGAATCCTTTTGTACGGGCATGAAGATAAATATATCAGTCCCTTTGACGATACCTTTTTTTATGTACATATATAATTAAATCGTGATTTTTATCCGTCCTCGTTTTTAATATTTTTATATATTCAAAAATCTCTTTTTTTTTTTGTTGTATATAACTAATTCAAGAACTTCTGGCGTATTTTGTAAAAAAAAAAAACTGTTCTCTGTAGTAAGAGGAAAAATGTAGAGAACTCAATTTTAGTAAACTACATTTTATATTAAATAAAAAACTTTTATCAAATATTTGTTAAAACTTAAATTTGTCTTACTATAGATAGTTACTTACGTTTATAATTAAAATTAATGATACACGTTTAGTTATTAGGAAAAAAAAACATGTTAACCAATAATTGTTTTAATGACTGGCTGTAAATGAGGGATTGTTGAGCAATAGATTATTCGAGCTGAAAAATTATTATAACACATATTACACATATACTAATTGTTTACGGAAAAAATATGTATAAAAATAAATCTCTTTTAAAAATAATGCTGAAACTTAAGAGGGAGAGAGAAAGGTAGGTAGATTAATGGCGTGCGTCGTATAATTTAAGTATCAACTTATCGCGTATAGTTAACACATAACTACTGATAATTCATAGCCACTAGCAAAATATATTCCTGGATCAGCTTTGCAACGACTTTAATACATTATCATTGTCATATTTCTGCTACAAACTGATACAGTTCAAGCAAGAGAGAATAAAATGATAATAATTAGGTCAAATATTCTTATGGTTAGTATTATAATTTAAAACACTAAATTTATATAAATATATTTTATATAAATAATTTCAATAAAATATTTGTGTCTCATTGTCAGCGTATAATTTAATACTCCTATCATATAATACAATTATTTAAACTGTTGATAATATTTATGGTACTTATATATCTATACAGATATAAGAAAGCTTTATTTCTTAAATGTTATTTTAAGTTCTTAGAAATTATTTTCAGTTAAATATACCTATTCACTATTTTCTATGCGTACACTGAAGTATACATTTAGAAAATGCTGAACATGAGGTGTGTAAAGTTGGAATTCTTTTTAGTTATTATAGCAATAACAAAACAACAGCCCGTTCGGACCTCATAAAGTGTGATGATGCTGCTCTTTTCATTCAATTACAAGGTAGCCTATGTCGTTCTCCGATATATAGTCTATATCTATAATAAATTTCATCAATTCGGTTAAACAGTACCGGAGTTCATCGGACGCAAGCCATCGAATATGTACTTTACTAAAAAGGATAAAAAGCGTTATTCGGTAGACATTCTAAAAATGTTCATTCATACAAATCTTGATCAGAATATTACGAATACAACAAAATAATTATAAAAATCAGTAAAATCGGGAAAGACGCGAGAGCGTTATGTTATGGTTGTTATCCGGCTATGGCGTGACTAAAGAAAATACTGATTCATTTACATATGTAATTATAAGTCTATGTGTACATTTTAATAGTAATTGCACGATGTTTTGCATTTGTTAATCGTATTGTATAGTGTATACATTAATTACGAGTCTTAACCTGGAGCAGTACGCCTTTGGATTTATGTTGGATAAAACCGCAAGTCTCAAAATACACGTTGCTGTTTAGTCGATGATAAAACATCTTCTCCATTACAGTATTCGAGTGTGGAATATAGCTGTGTTATATTATATATAATATGATATATGTAACTCAATCGGCGTTATAACGATTTTATTTGGATCGCTGTATAATAATCGTGTTATTTTCATTTAATACACTCATTACAAAGGTACGTTAATAATAATCGAATACTATTATACCGTTCATTGTATTATCGAATCGAATCGTAATCGATTTAGAAGGTTTGAGATGAATCCGACCGTCAATTTTTTTCGTCCACTTGAATATGACCGAAACTGCTTCTGACGAGTAATAATTATACTTGTTCGCTTGAACTGCAAATCGCTAAGAAAATAATTGATTGATTTCGTTATTAGTGCGTAATGAGTGTACAGTTATGTTCTACCTTGAAATAGATCTGCACCCGTTTTAATAGCGTTTTGCAACCGTAATTTCAGAGTTCCTGATCACCAAAATGTATATACGATCCTTCGGAAAATGATTCTTAATTAAATATCATCATCAACTCATTAATTTTATATATTTTTTTTTCGTCCTGTTTTAATGATAAGCGGTACATTTTTAATTAGGCATTAACGGTACGTCTAAATTTTTTTACCCTTATGGTCCGTGTTTTAAAAACTGTTTTGCATTGGAAAATCAGATCCTTTAATATCGGTTAAATCGAATTTGATAAATGTACCTAAGTTTGCAAATTACAATATTATACCATAATTATTAAATTATATCAGATCCGCGAACTTTTACATCATAGACAAGCACAATGTTTTATCGATAACAATACCTTGCAACCAAAACAAATAATTCAAATAATTCTATAACAAATTCCGAAACTATATAACGGTAAGCAATACAGATTTCTCTGTTAATTGCCATTTCGTGTACGTTCTGAATATAATATCATCAGTTATTTGTTTCGGCGAAACGCGCGTAAACATGATTTGTAATAACTGACATGTATCTATTGCGATAAAATGTATAAACTATTTAGAGTGCAAGAATTTAGAGTGCCCTGCAAAACAGATATAATTCTGCAGTGTATTTACTGATTTTCAGTTTTTCAAGTGTTCTTATAATTTATTACCTATTTTTTCGGCGAACATAAATTTAAACCGGTATTTAATATTCATAACACTATATCTGTGTTAACTTTTAATTAATATATTTTCTCAAATGAATAAATAAATAAACAAATAGTTAATTGTTTATACCTACTATTAACAATACAATTTAGAGACTATATATAAAAGAATGTTATAGATATGTTGATGACGCTTTCATTTTATTTAGAGGTTCAAATAGACAAGTAAAAATTTAAACAAAATAAATAAAAACATTAAGTTTACAATCGAAATAAAAATCAATGCTTATTTATTTATACATTAAAATATTATTAATAGTTATTTACGAATATTAATCGTTTAATAATTTTTCATTTTCATTTTTTATTCATTTATTATATATTTTCAGTTTAATAATTGCATTTCGTTATTTTTATTTTTATTATATATAACTGTACGTTCTGAATCGTTAAAACATTTTAATTATATGAAATATTTTTGTCCAATGGATTAAATAAATATTTCACAAAAAAAAATTGCTTTAGGTTTGCATAAAAAAGTTTGAGATTAACATCTTAATTTTTTTCTTAAGCGTAGAGATAATTTTGACACTTTTAGTAACGCGTAGTGGTTCAAATATTTTGTAGTCCAAAAAAGTAAGTTATTATCTGAAAAACTGTTAAAAAATATGTTAAAAAGTTTCAACAAGTCCCGTTTAAAAAAATTACTTTAATTATTATACGCCTATTTATAGTAATATAACTTTTGTAATTCATTTCATTTTATTAATTTGAATATTACCTCGAAATGAATTTTTAATTTCGGCAAAATAAATGAAGCAAATATTTCGACAATGTTTTTCTGCTAAATAAAAAAAGAAAAAAATAGTATTTACCATACAGGGATCATTTGAAATAAACCTTAAAACACTCATCTGCTCACTGAAATCTAAATTAAATTTTCTCACGGTCGAATAATATTATAACATGTACATGCATAAAAAGTTGCAATTTACATAACCCGAGATTGAACATAATCAAAAATCCTGTGTGTATTATATTTATTATTTTGTTCGTTCATCCAAACGTTTCATCCGTGTGCTTTAATAGTCATTTTTCAGTGGGTTATTCCAACTGCGGTAGTTGTTCTTTGAACTATTAAGTGTAATGATAATCTAAATTCTGAGCCGGGGCCCATTTATAATGATCGTTCCAGTAAAATTAAAATATTTGAACGTCAGCGGTATACCGTGAAAAAATCGAGATTTTCCTTAAATGTTTTTTGATTGGGGAAAAAAAATCACAGTAAAAACTGAAAACAACAATGATGTTTTATGTTTTAATTTATTTTATAACATTATTAGAGGTTATTACGATTACCGCGTGAATTTCAAATTTTCATATTTTTTCGAAACACTTGTGTTGTTTGTTTATCTAATATCTGACTGTTGCCAACACATTTTAATTTGAAAACATCTAAATATTGCTGTACGAAATTTGAGATTCTCATAATAATTTATGGTATTTTCAATTTGTTTATTTGCATAATACGATTTCTCAAATTTTTAGTTGTATGATCGAGCGTGCTTCATAAGTCCAATGTTTCCGACAAAAAATGCGACGAACTAATACTTTTAAGTTTTCCATCATGCGGTAGGTGACCGTACGTAGATGACTGCCATAATGGTATTGTTATACGGTTATTTTTATTTAACCCGTACAGCTACTGTTTGAATTTCAACAGTTTATAATTTGCGTTAAATATAATATAATGGTTTGATGAAAACTATGAAGTTCCTTCGGAATGAATATAAAACGATGCAAGTCACAATAATTTTCATGACAGTTAAGACGTCGAACGAGTTAGCTTATTAATGTTATAATTCTGTCCACATCTACTGACATTTTTAATAGC